>JANIJG010022340.1:177270-190351 GCA_024611175.1 Megaceryle torquata
CCTGCTGTTAATGCTGTCATCCAGTACTGGAGACAGGCTGTGGCATTCCCTGCAGCCAAGGACCTGGACAGCCACATACCTGTTAGGAACATTTTTAGTATTAGACACACACTCTGTTCACGTGTAGCTGATTATCTCTGGCTATTGCCTTTATCCTCCTTGATGACTTCAGTGGTAATTCTTTGTCCATAGTGACTTCTACAGATCTTGTAAGATTTCTTTTATAGTAACTTTTTCAGTGTATATTATGCCCTAAAGTATGAACAATACTGGGTATGAGGTCTTATTCTTCTGGGAGGAAAGTCAGAGCATCAAATTTCAGAAGAAATTGGTATCACCAATTGAGAGGGGACCAGAGAGTCCCACTACAGCTGTTCTTATCAGCGGTGCCCTGCCTTTTGCTTGTGTTAGGTTTAATTAGCAGAGTAACTTTTGCTCCCTGAGGCTTATACCCTTATGTTAATGAGTATGTTCTTAGACCATATGACAACCTGTGCAATAGTGAAAGAGGCTTGTGCTTGTGGTGCTGCAATAGAAAGGCAGGTGGATCAAAGGGATGTTCTTCCCAAAGGCTGACCATTGAAAGATCCTCCTTTAATCATACAGCTACTTCACAGACTCTCTTTAGTGTTGTTTGTACACTGCAGCTCAGCAAAGTACAGCTGTGTTGCTTGTCTGTTCACTTACGCTTATGCTGGAGCATATATTCATTCCTCTAGGCAGAGAAATGGGCTATTTGTTTGTATATGCAAAATAAATGCTTATTCTTTTCCTTCTCTGGTATTATTTGAAGGTCTACTTTGTGTAGATATATTTTTTACATCTGGCTTTAAATGGCTAGGATAGATACACTCCTTTTGAATGTGGACCCTTTAATATGCTCTTGTGGTTTTAGGCCTAATTATTAAGGCTCAAAAGCTTTGCCTACAGAAAGGATAAGAGGTAATTTTACTGACAAAATGAGCCATTGCTAAATGTCCTTGACAAATGTGATAGTGTTGTTTCTAAAGCATTTATTTTGCTCAAGGGCTCCTTTTCTATTATCATGAACAATTTGAAAGAAAAGGAAGCAATGGCAGACAAGAATCAGTCCAGCCCCTGTTATGTCTCTCTCCATTTGAACCTGACCCTTTTTGGCTTGTTTTACAAAATAATGTCCAACTTCTACCTGATTCAGCACTAGTAGCAGAAGTCAGAGAGTAGAGGTCAAGCACATTATAGCTTTCATGGGCTCTAATACACTACCCGGGCTTTTCTGAAGTCAGAGAAAAGTTCTTCCCAGGTGGCAGAATGAGTCCAGCTCTGAGCATGGCAAGAAGTTTCTCCTTTTTTGGGCAGGCCAGAACTAGAACTCAGACTGTCACCTGGATGATGTCCCTCTGGTTTGCTTGGCTCTCTGAACACTCTGGCAGCATCTTTGGCCAATTCCAAAATATTGCATTCTCCTTCCTAAAACAAATCACATTTTTGATACAAAGCAATTAGCCAGTTAGTTGAAGTCTTAGATATTTTAATGAACCATAACACTATCTAATGTAATTATTTTTTTCATAGAATTTTTCCTATATCACACTGCTTATAAATTGTTAATAGCATGGTCAAAAAATGTTCAGTGAACAAGGCAGGGCTGGAGATCTCTCTGAAAAAAAGAGTGAAAGGGTTTTTTTGGCATTCTGCTGATACACTGAAATGTGCTGAACCTATCAAACCAAAATAGTGCAGGTTCCTTCAGGATGGGCACCCAACATATGGGAATACAACCAGAGGTGCCTGTGGGCCCTCCAGGTGTGCAATAGGTGTAGATGGGGGTAGTAGATGTTCCAGAATCATGTCACTTATCCAGGGTAAATGGTCCAATCCTTTGCTTCTAGCTCTGAAATCAGTCCTTTATGGTAATAAGCCAATTTTTATGTATGTTTTTAAGGAAACACACAAGAATCTTACTGAAGTTACAGCTTCTAAATTGTCCTTTGCAGGATAGGAGCTTAAAATCAATATACCATCTGGAGAGGGGAAATACAAAAATGGTTAGGAATAAGAGCTGTAATCACAATACAGTCAGTGTGTTTTAGGCTTACATAGCATGAGTCAAGCTGCAACTATTTTTAAAGGTTATTGGATAGATATGTGATGCCCTACATTAATAGTTTTAAAATAATTTACATGTAAGGTGCATGTTACCAAAGTCACGGCAATTAAGTTCAGTTACCGGTCTATGTAGTATGATACAGCTGTGTACTGCAGCATAGGAATATTGATTGTACTTTTTTTTTTCTCTATTATTTTAAAGCAATACATAAGATTTTTATTTTTTCTTCAAGTCCAAGAGAAGGAAGTGGACTATTTCATAACAGCCCGAACTAATCCTAAAAACATTGATGCTTATGCTGGGCTTTGCTCATGAGTGATGTCGTGCATCTGTGTTAAGCAGAAGGTTTCAAGATCAGACCCTAATTCAAGAAGACATAATGATAGGTCTAATAAATAGGAGAAAGACAAGGGATACAGCACAGTGTTTAACTAAACATGTGGGCACTTTATCAAGAGCAGCCTGTGGTTTTCTATTCAAGATAGTATTCTTGTTTTTTCTTACCACGTTAAATTTTCCTTTATCGTGGGACATAGTGAAGGAGCCTGTGCATGCTGAGGTTAGTGGGAATCGATGAATCAAAGAATTTTTTAAATCGGTCCTTTTGGCATTTTTATTATTATTTCCCTCTCACTTTTAAGAATAGTTAAAATCTGCTTTTTTTTATTGCTCATCAAAGAATATTTCAAAAGAAGTTCTGGATCTTAACTGTTTAGTGCTTCCAGTGATTACATTTTCTTTACCATTCCTTAACTGAGTTGTTCACTAGTTCTCCTGTGGTCCTAATCTGTTTCCAAAAGCTTTCAGTAGCCCAGTCACTGCTCATGAACCCTCCCTGACAACACAGCTATCGTTCCTCAGTTTCCTCTTTTCCAACCCTAGAGGGGACAGGATGCTGTGGTAATGACCATAGGTATTTCAGAAGAACATACAAGCCTCTTGTTATCTCAGAGATTATAGTGAGAAGCAGCATGAGCTACTGAGTAAGTTGCTAATTACTAACTCGTAGACTAAAGAAATTGAATGAAGTTCGTTCACATTGGTCTCTTTGGCACTTTGGAGGTTGTTTTGAAGGATTTATGAGACATATGACAGCAGTTTAAAGTTCTAGATCTACATCTTCTCTTTGCTGTTATTTGTGGGTATCCAATATATTTTTATATGAGGATATGCAGAAGGAAAGCAGTTGGGTTGTATCATCTGGGGCTGTTGTGCAGAAAGTAGGTCAAACGTTAAGAAGGTATCATTAACTGTGCTCATATTTACTGAGAAAGAGTTAAGGTGATGATGTGCCTTCAGAAATTTATATGCAGAGAAACATTAATACTTTCAACTGTGTATAAATATAGCCTTTGGTCTTCCTTTTGATTCTGTTAAATCCCGTATTACCTGAACAATAGCTTCCAATTAAACTAACTGTTCTTCAGTCCCAGTAATGTTCCCCCTAAGGCGATGTATTGCACTGTGCTTGCCAAGGTATTGACTTGCTTATCGCTTCATTTTATTCTGAAGAATAAGGAAACTCAGTGCTCAATTTAATTTAAAACAAATAAAAATTAAATACTACCTGTCAGAAAGAGATACATAATTTTTATTCAGACGTATATAGATACATAATATTCACCCTGTTTCTCAGGATTTGTTGCCAACCAATATAACACTTTCATTAAAAAACATTTATTTCATTTCCTTAAAATAATTTCATGAAATTGTAGATTTTAAAGTATGAAATGGGACAGGAGGCTGTCTTTTTCAGTCCTCTTGTGGCTTTGAGCCATACAAAAGTGATTTATCATGCTACAGAGATGTTTAATGTCAAGATGATTTACATTCCTGAATATTATAACTGGAGCACTTAAAAGTCATTAAAGTGTGAAGATGCTTGGTCATTATTGTTAGTGTTTTAAAGTGTGTTATTCATTATTTCATGCAGTTCTAGATCAAAAGTGCAGAACACGAGTTCATATATTTCAAGGATGTAAAAGAGTAAAAAGTAACTTTATATAAATGGATTAATGCATGAAAACTTAAAATAGAAGACTGGAAGGAAGGAACAGTATCCCACACTGGAACAATATGTGCACAGGGGTCCACATTTATAAATTTTTACATAACAGTATCTCAGAAGACTGTTTTTTCTCCTGTTAAGTTTTTCTTCCCCAAAGTTACCAGTCACCAAGCACAGGAAAGATAATCTTTATTTTTTATGGAAAAAAGAAGTAAAGCCAGTTCATCATGGTTCTATACAGTTAAAAATGTGACTGAAGAGATGGTCATTTTATTAGTACTTCTGTTAATCATGAACTCCAAAAGGGCTTGAGTTTTTGGACTATGATAGCATGGTATTTTTAGATGCAGATGGGTTATTTTTACGAATTTTAATAGCTCTTTCTGATCTGCAAAATTTATCTTAAGGCACTTTTACAAAGTCCTATTAGAAATCTTCCCAATACATTAGTGTAAAGTTCCTATAGCTGAAGCAGCTTTTATGATCCCTCATGGGTAGGAACCAGCAAGGTGAGCACCCTAGTGCATAGCCACCAGAAGTCTGGCTTGAGACCAGCACCTGGAGGTGAGTTTGTGGGGTGTCATTACCCTTGAGGCTTTTTTAGAGGGTAAATTCCTATAACATCTGAAGAACTCATCACTCTGCTTTTCAAAAAAATAGTAAGTTTTGCTTCCTATTTACATCATGGCCTAGTAGTTACAGCACTGGCACAGACAATACTGAGATTTTGGCTTTGGCACCCCCTTCCTCAAAAGGGGATTTACATCAAGTTGCTAGGAGAATGCCTTTATGTCCACTTCCCAAACTAGCTGAGGTGGCAGGGTTGGGAAGTTTCCAACCCAAGGAAATGTCAGATTTGTGAGGCCACACAGAAGAAAAGCAAGAGGAAATCCTAGTGGTTAGTGTTGAAAGGAGGTTTTCTGGATGCCAAAACCCAGCTTCATACTTTGTACATTTTGCCCACCTCTGTAGGGAAATGGTAATCCTTTTCAACAAGGCTGGAGCAAGCTGTACCAGCTGTGTCAACCAACACATAGTTCTGCACTTCATTTTTTAACCTATAATCTACAGTTGCCAGTCAAAATATCCTATCTAGTTTCAGGGACACTTAAAAGCATGAATTTGAGGACCTAAATATGAATTTGCTCGTCTGTGGAATGAAGTCCTCCACCACAGATGAAGTACCATGTTTCATTTGCCTAGAAGTGGGATGGAAAGTGAGCAGAGAAATTTTGACTGTGAAATTCCAGTCAGGTCACCTGCCTGGCAGGTCACTGATCTTAAACCTCTCAACTCTGTCTAGGCCCTCAGGGAGGATGCGGCTTCCAGGTTTGCAAACATGGGGTCAAAGGAATTAGTGCTGAGTTACTAAAAACTGGAATTCAATACATTAATTATTTTGGAGTGCCTGATCCTGCAAAATACTGCAGCTTCCCTTAAACTGATGTGTACTAAAGGTCATCTTGATTTTGGAGATCAACATCCATCTGTCTTTAGTCCAACCTCTGTTCATCTTTAAAACGTAATGTTATAAGGTGCGGTTACAGGAAAGGAGAGGGAAAGGGGCAATACCAAGACAGTTTAACTATAATTGATTTTCAAGTCAAACTCTGTGCCCATGAGTGCAGCAAGCTCTAGCTAAACTGTATGTGAGTTCTCTTGATAGACTCAGTGTAGAACCCACGCAATTCAGATACATCTTGTGCGAGGAGGACTGATGTGAATTTGTGCAGCTGAATTTCTCAGTATCATTCATCACAGCACTGTGTAGAAGGACAGGAAAAAAACCTGGAAGAGATAAATATTCTCAAATAATTGGTCAGATTTTTCGGGCCGGGTAAAACAAAACAAAAACCAACCACCAACCAAACAAACAAAATGGTCCCGAGGAGAGCTGCCAGGCTCGTGAGGGGTTTAGAGAACAAGTCCTATGAGGAGAGGCTGAGGGAGCTGGATATGTTTAGTTTGGAGAAGAGGAGGCTGAGGGGGGACTTCATTGCCCCTTACAACTACCTGAAAGGAGGTTGTAGAGAGGTGGGTGTTGGCCTCTTCTCCTTAGTAACTACTGACAGAACCAGAGGAAATGGTCTGAAGTTGTGTCAGGAGAGGTTTAGATTGGATATTAAGAAGAAATTCTTTACAGAAAGAGTGGTGAGGCACTGAAATAGCCTGCCCAGGGTGGTGTTTGAGTCACCATCCCTGGTGAGACTGAGAAATGGGTAGACCTGGTGCTTCAGGACATGCTTTAGTGGCAGGCATGTAGGGAGTTATTTTGTGTATTTTGTGGTTTGTGGTTTTGAAGTCATGTTTGATCAGGGTATTCAGGTATTTAGGTGTTTGGGGTTTTTTTAGGTGGTTTTTTTTTTTTGTTACAGGTATGGTTAGACTCAGTGATCTGGGAGGTCCTTTCCAACCATGAATATTCTGTGATTCTGTGAAAAACAACAAAACCCAGCCAATCAAAAAAAACACAACAAACCCACAAAGAAACAAAACAGAAATAAACAAAACCAAACAATAAAAACAAACAAACAAAAACAAAAAAACCCAAACCAAACAAACAGTTTTCAGTGTATGGGTTTTAAGAATATTGTTGCTTACATTTGGACTCTGGAAACAGAGGCAAAATTATGCCATGTATTTCTATGAGTTGTTTCTGTGACCTATTTCTATGATTCAGAAATAATTTTTGTCCTATGAAAATAAAGTTGAAATCTGTCTCTGGGCTGTCAGACTCTGGAAAATGGTTGATCACATCTGTGGGGTGCCTCTTTGTGCTTTTTTCCTTCACAAATGACACTTTGCAGTCTGAAGCTGGGAAGTAATTGTCCCAAAGTTGTCAGGCAGTTGGACTAGATGATTGTTGTAGGTCCCTTCAAGCTAAACTATTCTATTCTGTTGTAAAAGAAATTAAAGATGGAAGCCCATATAGATAAATGACATCCAAGCACTTGCAACGTATAGAAGTTGATCCATGAACAGTGAAAGTGAATGAAAACTATAGCCTGGAAATTTCCAAACCATGCAAACTTCCCCAAGTCTAGACTTAAGTGTATATTGATGTTTCTACTTCTCATGCACATTCAATGATTGTTGAAGAGTTTGAGAGATTATTAAACTTTCTTTGCAAAGATGATGAGAAAATAGATCAACTCTTTTATTGCCACAGTAATTGTAAAATCAATCATGTTACGTATTATTGTTCTCTCGTCAGCTTTTATATTTGTAAGACAGAGCAACGCTACAAAGTTAATACAGAAAACATTCCTCAGTGCAAACTTCCATTCTCATGACAGTTTATTTCCTGCAAATAAGAAGAGGAAAACAAACAACTCACAAGCCCTAGAAAAGCTAGAGAAAAGATGACCCACAAGTTCCACAGCTGTATCAGAAACTTCTTGTCTTAATGCCCTTTTTTTCCCCCCCCTCATAGCCAATCTTTCAGTGGCATTTTTCTCTTTCCTTTTCAGTGTGCTATTTTCTCAATTCTGTGCATTGCTCTATCCTGCCATTCCTAAGCGTCTGGTGTACATATGTTTGGATGAGGAATTTGGAGAAATTAAGCTGCCAGCTTGCCAAGTGCCAAAGGTGGAAGACAATGACTCAAAATCCCAAACCAAACCAGCAAAATGTTTCATGGCCATGGGCCACAGATTCAGATGGTTGGCATTTGCAGTGGGGAAAAATTGAGTCCAGGTAGCTGTGCACACCCACATTTGCCTTTGTCTTCTCCTTGTAGACAAGTGTCAGGACTTTTTTGGGGCTGTAGACCAAGTACAGTTGTGTTGAGGCACTGCTGACTTGAGTCACACAGCCAGTCACAACAGGCTATGTTGTAGCTCTTTCCTTAGGCACAAAACCACTCAGCATTTGGAAGAAGTATTTAGTCCTGTCCTGAGGCATTTTGGTCTACTGGCAGTAGACTTAGGGACACTGAAACCATGATAGCACTGTGAAGCTCCTGTGGAATGGTGCACGTGCTCTGGTTTTCATGTTTCTTACCATCAGAGGCCCCTTGGCCTCATCTGTGGCTTATACTTTGTAAGCATAAACTGTAGGAGCCAAACAGGGTGTATGGACTGTTGGATTTCTGATCATTTCTGCTGTGCTGATGGTATAAAGTGGACCATATGGTGGGAGAGTAACTAGAGAGGAAGTGAAGGCTGAGAAGAAAACCTACAAGATACCAGCTGAGATCCGGTGCCTTGATGCTGTTGTTCCAGGTGGGAACAAACAGTGAAAAGAACATGAAGATCACCTATGCTCAAGCTGAATAAAATGCACTTGTAAGAAATCAATAGGAGAAAAGAGGGATTTGTACTTCTTTAGGAAGTGCATTATTGTAAAATTCCTTCTTTACATCAAGATGTAAAACCTTATGCTTAAAGCTTTGCCAGACTGCTGCCTGTCTCCTCCTAGGTTTACCATGCAGAATATCTGTCTTCATGGTTCTTTCCCTTCTGCAGTGTCCCTTCAGCTACACCGAACCTCTCATCTGAAGTAATTTTATGTTGTCTCAACTCCCAGAAGAGGCAGCTACCCCGCAGCTACCACCTCTGCCTGTTTTGTCTGTGGCATTCTCTGAATCTCAGTACCACTGAGTTCTTTTTAAAAACCTGCCCTTTTGTGCATGTCAAAAATGACCTCTAACATTGCTTTTACCAGCCCACCTCTGAGGAAGCAGATGGTGTGCTCTGAGGGTTCTGCAGAGTGTCTGGGTACAGCTGAACCCATCTGGCACCAGGGAACACTCCTGCCTTGTTCATTCAGGGCAGTTAGCAAGCAAGGAGACTTTCTCTGGGTGTTACCATCAAATGTTTCCCCTCATTCTTCATTTTCTATATGTGACCACTGCATTCAAACTCTAAATGCAGTGAGATGCAAGTGATGTTCAAAACAATTTCCCTGTCCAGTGTTGTATAGAAAGGAAGGATACCCTGTATTGAAGTAGGGCCTACAGTGATATGAAAATACAAAAGAAAGCATCCTAGAATGTAATTCCACAAAGGTTTTATTCAGAATTTGAAACACTACCCTAGCACTATTTGTGCTGTTCCCCACTGCACTGCAAATTATTAACGTCAATATTTATTATCAGCTGGTGATTCTCTTGGCCTGTAGCCACTTGGATGAGATGAGCTACGTCATCTGCCTGTGCTGGTACCTACACAGGAGCCTCTGTGTTGTGTTTCCTGGTGCTATTGCACTCCTGGGGGGAAAAAGTGGAGTTTTTCACTAAAGAAGATCAGGTGACACTAATTTGGTGAAGTAAAGAGAAGGGTTGCAGCCTCATGGTTTTTGGAAGAGAAAGTCCGAGTTTTGCTGAGCAGAATCCAGCACTTTCTGCCTTGAAAATTTGTGATTTATGTTCAGGAAAAAAATTATCCTGGCTATAATCTGTAAGTCAATGGGACAACACTGACAGAATAAAAAGAAGAAACTGAAATTTGTGCCTAGCTTGTAATTTAAACATTAATGGTGGGCTTCCACAGGTAGTTTCGCTACCTCTTTTCAAATTATTCTGGAGAGAGCACAAATACAGTTTTAGCACCTTCCTTCCTAGCAGCACTTGCAAGAGGCCTCTTTAGTCCTCTTCCTTGAAATCTAGTGTAATTTTTTCTCAGGTGCTCATTTTTCACCCACTCCTGATCCTGACAGCAGTGTAAAGCTAAATATTTGCAAATAAGTTTTTTCTTGACTGGGTATATCCTAAAACTTTAACAGTTTCTTATTTTACAGAAGTTGTTTAACCACGCAGAGGGTAAAGAAGTATTATTAGTTTGTTTCGATTTGCTAAGGTTGTTGCTTTGTTTTTATTCACTTTTTTCCATTTTTTCATCTCAGCAATGATCACGTAAATGATTATGAGCACAGCTCTCTTTCTATTTCAGTGTTTGAATTCCTGTGCATCTCTTCTTTTAGAAAAAGTGGCCAAGACAGGAAAATATTACAAATGTAAATTTATACTTCTATAATTTGAGAAATTATCAGTGGTTACATAGAAAAGAAACCACAGGAGCTTCTATTGTTCTTTTAGTATTGGTTAAAGTTGTTGAATACCATATGAAACTATTTTTGGTGTACTTTCAGAGCATCAGTTATGTCTACACTTGTGTAAATCCTAAATCAAAACTACACACTGCTCAAAATCAGACTTCCCCCCCCACCACACACTTCCACTTCAATCCATTTCAATCCATGAAATGTGAATTTTGCAGACAATTTTTCTGTCAGTAGAACTTCTGTTGGCATTTTATGAGTTTTTCCAGCCTATGTCCTTGTCAATGGCAATTTTCGAGACAGTATTTTAAAGCAAATTTCAAAATGTGGGGGAAAGTTATCTACTGTTCCTTCCTTTTCTTTTTTTTGAATGGTTGAATCTGGCATTTATGTTCATCTGGCTAGTCTGGTTTTACTCAGTCACAGAGAGGGATGGAGAGACTGACTAGACTATATTCTCATGGAGCCTTTTAACATTGCAAGTATGGCACTCATGAACCCCAGTTTCTTCTGCATCAGAGCTGATGCACTCTTTAGATTCTTTGTTGTCTAATAATAGTGGTTACACTTCTGTGATTTCCTCAGTGGAGGTTCAGTCCTGTACAGGAGGAATTTGTGTGTGCACATAGTTAGTGTTTTAGAGAACTCTTGGACATCGTTTGACTGATCATTTCATTGGTCTCTAGAGATGGACAAAGAGTTTGAATCAGCCTCATTTTCCTAAGCAACTATGTTTAAAAGATACAATTTAGGCTAAAGCTAGCTATGTGGGGTTTTTTTGTTGTTTTGTTTTATTGTTATTCTTCCCTTGAAAGGCCTTTGATTATTCTGTGAATTAGCTAGTTAGTCAGAATTGCTGTCTGATGGGGAAATCAAACCAGTGTGTTTATTTTGGATCCTTTTAGATTCAGTTAATTCTATAGGAGAATATTTATTGTGCCTGTTTAGCAATGTCTGAGGAATGAAACTTTAGCAAGAAAAATATTAAAACATTTATCTGCAAAAGGATCATTTGGGAACTAATACTTCCTTCAGTCAGAGATGGAGGATACTGCAGTGGTGAGTACAGCTGAAGGGTTCAGTGCCTCGACAGCAGGGAAGCCAAGCTAATTGGTCTGCAGATACCTGCAACCCAATGGCACTCCTGCATGGCTAGTGGAATCCAACAGTGCACACAGGGAGTGGCAATGGGACATGTATGACCTTGTAAACATAATCATAATATGCATAAGGAGTTTCTTTTAAAAACTTCTTTACAAGTTTCCCGTTGGTCTTTGTTGTATCTTTTTCTTGTTATCACTACTCAAAGACATTTTTAGTGCTGGCTCTTCTTTCTAACCATGGGTTACTTCAAACAGATGTTTTTCAAGTGCTTTCTTTGTGTTCCATTGAGTGTGTGCAGGAAATCTCAGGTGGTTTTGTTTTGTTTTGGTTTTTTCTTACATAGAATTTTAGAATCATTAAGGTTAGAAAAGACATCTTAGATCATCAAGTCCAACCATCAACCTAACATTATCGTGACTATTAAACCATGTCCTGAATTGACACATCTACGTGGTTTTTGAACACCTCCAGGGATGCTGACATGAACAGCCATGAAGGAAAAGTGTTTCCTACAATTAAAAATTTTGTCAGCTGCTCACAGCTTTCTTTTCACAATCTTTAGCACAAACTTTGCACTGTTTTATTTCTACCTGATAATCTATTTCATAGTACATTGATCAAGCCATCAATGTCAAAAGTCTCTTTTCCCCCAAGAGGTTATTTCCTAATCATGCTCTCCACATATGGGTAACTACACTTTTGACCCATCAGGTTGCTGAATATATATTTCATGGAATCTTGAGGTTTTTTCCTTAACATTTGCAATTGGCCATTTTTACCAGCTGGAGCAGCCATTCCCCCTCCTTTCTTAGGGCTCAGGACAGGAGATGTGAGTTGTTGCAATTGAAGCAAGGAGGTAGGATTCCACCAAGCAAAAGTACTTGATATATTATGAGGGTGGATTCTTGCATTGCCTTTTTGATTTCAGTCTTGGAGAAATAAGTGTGGCTCAGAAATATGGTTTTACCAGAATTTACTTTAACCATCAGGGCTGTAGTGGCCAGATTACAGTTTTGGGGTTAGTCCAGTTCCTGTGCCTATTAGCATATGGACAGGTTTGAAAGGCTGTTAGTGGTTAGCCACAGTACACCTGGCTCTGTTAGCCAGGTTGTTTAATTAAAGTAGACAAGGAAGCAGGCTGCAGTCTGAAGTTCAAACTACCAGGGTGTCAATAAAGGTGTGGAGAACTATTCTGAATCATTTGCATCCACCCAAAAAAACATGCCTGGGACCCTACCTGTACTAATTTTTATTACAATTTTGGCATGGCTACCTCCAGTTTTCATTTTGTGATTTCTTTTTCTTGCCATTTCTCTGGAAAGACTGTGGTTCTTCTGATAGTGTCCAGGTTATTAAAAATTCCTGGCCTGGCAAATATCTAGATGAACACCTTCATCATGTGCAGCTAGAGGTTGGCAATGGCCTTGGTTTTCCAGCCTTTAGCAAAAGGTGAGGGAATGTTTACTACTGACTTTGGGAATGCTTCCCTCCAAATAAGGATGATAAAGGTAGCAAGAACAGGCTTGTTTTGTAGAAGACTAGCCAACTTGCAGCTGCCAATATCATCTGATGCCAATACATCATCTTGTCAAATAAGTGGTCCAGAAGTAAACAGAGTCCTCTTTGTGTGGAAGTTTTACAATGTTTTACTTGGATGCAGTTACTCTGCAGGTTTTCTTCTTTCTGCTTTTTATTCTTGAATGGACAGTAAAACAATTGCTGGGGTAGAAAAAGAATGTTGAAAATGAGAGACTGAGTGATATTAAAAATTGTTGATTGCCAACAGACATGCTGCCCAGTAAATGTTGGATTATGAGGGGCTTTTTGAAGAGCTCCACCTTTTGTCGTGGGGAGGACTGTGTAATAAGCTGAGTGTAATG
>JANIJG010022340.1:190451-208912 GCA_024611175.1 Megaceryle torquata
TCAGAGTTTGGAGATCTGTTTTAACAGAAACTTGCATAAATACATTAAGTCATTGGGATGGTACTCCAGGAGATGTGGTTTATTATCTGTCTCTGCTATTAACTTACTGAGAGCCCCTGGACGCACCAGTTCCTCCTCTATCCATCTATCCAATGTTTGATGCAAACATTGTGGGCTTTAGGAGAACGACAGTTTGTTTTTTAACAATATTTATCAAAAGGGTAACTTTTATATTGAAAAAAAGACATATTATGTATGTGAGCTAACAAATGTGCATGTTTGCATAACCAGAGAAGTGTGGTGAACTCCTGAACTTTAGAGTGATTTCTGCAGGCTACAGAAAGTGCATAGCAGAGCTTTAATATGGTGATAAGTAAAATTGTAGTACCAGCTCAGCTCATTTTTCTAATTTTTAGAGCAGCAAATCAGCTGTCTAAATAATGTCAATCAATTAGCTCTGTAATATTCTGGTGAGTATGTTGCACTGAGTAGAAATCAGAGGAAGAAAAGTAAGGATCTACATCTTAAATGTATCTCAGTGTCTGGGTATCCAAAAATCTAACAAGGAAGGGTATAAGCCTTTAAATATAGAGGAACTGGTTGAAGTTTTTAACCAGAAATCTGAATATTTGCCATTTATTCCTATTTAGAGTGAAACAAAATCTGAAATGTTTTATCAAAGAGTTATTAGCAGCAGTGTAAAATGCATCCAGATTTATGTATAGCACAAAATCTTTGGCTAGTATCACCTGGCCTGGCTTTAGTGGGGTCAGTGATGATGACTTAAGGGTATGCAGCTGTTTGAAGGATCTAGAGAAAATTTAGGGCTCCATTAGAGTAAGCAGAAGTTTTCCAAAACCAAACCCTGCAAAGAGCATTGAGGTCATAGGAGAATTTGCCTATTATATTATATTCCTGCCTGAACTTCACAATGAATGTGGATTCTTGATGTACACTTGCCTAACTACCCAAGCTGCTCTGGAACATAATTGCTTTTAGGAACTGGAAAGAATGAGATAATTGCAGACTTTCTGCCCATGGATTTTTAATGGCAACAGATGGGGGAACTAATGTTAGGATGAAATATTTTGAAATTACCAGTTGAACGTCTCCCTGATCTCTGCAGTAAGAATTACGCGAAGAGTGAGTGTGGAGCTCTGACATTCAGCTCTGCGCAAAGCATCTGGTAGCATCATTTGGAAGAATGACCTTGGTCAAAGATCCAGAAATGTGATAATTATGGTTTCAAAGAAAAAAATTCCATCTGTGTAAAACAAAGGAGAATGTGTCATTGGATACATCAACACTAAACTGGTATTGTGTGTTAGTTGCCTCACGTGCAAATTTAGATGGTTGGTTTCAGGTACCTATTTTCAAAGATGGAAATTAAGAATTGTTAGATTTGTGGTTGACCATGAGGTTGTTTTTTATAAAAGACACCAGTGACTTGCAAAGGTTTAATTCCAGATCCTTGAGGTATCATTTTCAGCTAGTTCAGTGATCCTATGGTTTCTCCAAAAAAACCTACTTCATGCTAGCATCCCAAAAAGAAGTACTGCACCCAAAGGAAAGCTTACTTTGGTAAACACCAGTCAGAAGATGGCTAGTTGTGGAAACAGAATATAGCAGCCTTTCTTTCTCTCACACATCTGTAGTTCACCCTCATTCATCTCTCAATTTATTCAGTGGAAAGATTCATCTCACCTCATCTTATCTGTCTGAAATCCTGACTGCCTAAGCTCATCTTTTAGCTCATTTCTGTCATTACTGGGGGAAGGGAGGCTCACCAAAAAGGCAGTACTGCATCCTTTCCTGAGGAAGTATATCACAGGCAGCTTTTGAAGGCAGTTCATCCTGGCTCTCCATCTCCGGTGACTTCCATGACTTCATCACTGTGCCTGATTTCTAGAAAAGTTTAGTGCTAGGTGAGGTGGTTGAAAAAAGACCTGTGACCAAGACTTCTCATGACCTCATCACCAAAGACTCTGACAGCAAAATTTTACCCACGTTTTTGCTCTTTGCAAACACATGTTTTTCCTTCTCTGGATGTTGTCACTTGAATTTTTCTATGCAAAAGCAGTGACAGAAGATAACTCTCCAGCTTAATACAAACCCATTGTGTCACAGGCTACCAGCTCCTCTATTTTTGGTTGTGTTTTGGGGATTACTGCCGGAGCTGGCTTTCTAGTTTATGTCTTTTCCACAATGGTTCACACATACTCTATATGCAAAGCCCTAACCTCAGATGTGGGAGACTGTGGAATGAATCATACCTGATGAAAGTGAGCTCTTGGATTACTTTCCCTGTGTGCTGTACCCCTCCCACCAACCCAGTATTTTAGTGGAGCATCCAAGGGTCTGCTGTGCAAACTGTGGAGACATCTGTCCACCCAGCTGACTGAAACTCCTGCACATGTGCGTGATGCTGCATAACCACAGAGTCTGCTCTGGATATTTTTGGGCAGTGTTAAGTATTTTGTGCATTTGCTTTGAAGTTGCTTTACAGCCTCGCAGGCAGATGGATACTGTCATGGGCCATCTAACAAACCCTCTATACGACCCTGGAATATCAGATTTACTAAGTTTGTACATTATAGTGAGATAGCAGATGCACACCTATTTCTATGGAGCAATTCTTGAATAGAAATAAGAGTTTACTGCACAGTGAACATCTGTTTCTTAGACTTATTCATGAATTTCCTACTAGTAATTGTGGTGGTTTTCCAGGGAAGGGTAAGAAATGTTCTGTAGATCAGAAGGCAGGGGGTTGTCTTTCAGTTCAGCAGATGTTTGTAGGTGTGACCCCTGGTCTTTTTCTTTGTGTAAACTGAAGCTGACATTTACACATTTAGATCCACTACTGGTAATTATTTTGTTAAATTGTAAGGGTTGTGATTTTATTTATTTACTTACTTATATTCTTTTTAAAGTCGCTTGTGCTGGCTATTAAAAGAATCTTGTCACAAATGAGTTGTCTTTGAAATTATTCTCTTAGGTTTTCATTACATAGTGGTAATTTGACAGACAAAAGCCACATAAACACAGACTGGTAGCAGAAGGTGCCTCTTATTCATGCACCCAGAGCTAGAGTGACAAGGATTTGCTGAAGCTGAAAGTGTTTTTCACTAATTGCAATGATACTCTTTTTGTCTGCAGAGAACTCATGAAGGACCGTGTTGTAAATGGGATTAATCTTGTTGTGTGCCAGTTTTTCCTCATGTACCTCTGTGATGAACAAGACCATCAATAGAGTGTCCCATACTGAAGTTAACATTGACAATATTTTTGGGAAAATTTTGTGTATCCAAACATGGATGCACAAGGTTTTTGGCAAGATTATTACAAGAATTTTCTTACATGGACGTAGCAGCTCACATTCTTATCCAGTATGCCACTGCAACACCTTTTACAGGTATCCCCACTTCCATGGAAAGCTGGTGATGTTTGAGACCAGAGGAAATGACTGGACAGCACAAAGTTACTTCACAAGAAGAGGAAGAGGCTGTGAAAGCAGACCTGATTTCTTACAGAATGTGTTCCAGGATTCTTTATGTTTACAGGGAGCCCCCAAGCTGTTTGCTCATGGATTGCAGTGTCAGAATTAGACTGAATGCAATGGGCTATTGTCTGCTTCAGGAAACTTTGACTTGTATTTTAAAAGTATTCCAAAGCTCTGGAGACTTGAGGAATAGCAAGAGTAGGGATATGAAACCAGCGTTCAGCATATAAAACCTGATGTTTTGTTGCTACATAGACCTGTTTCTGTCAGGCATCCATAAGATTTGGTTCTTTGTACAAAAATTCCTTGTACCATATGTTCTTGGTACCTCAGTAAAACTCACAAAAGAGTAGAGAAGGAGCATTCACATATATAGCTGTAGCTATGGAATGATTTAGTGTTTTGAAAATATTTTCTCTTATTTGCATGTATGAATGATGTACATGAACAACCTTTGAAAGGAATAGTTTCTTCCAACCCATGTGTGTAGCAAACTTTTGAACTTAAACCAGAAAAATAATCTTCTCATGAGGTTTTTCTGGTGTGTGGTACAAGTCCTTTCTCACATGGAGCTGTTCTTTTGTACTGGGCTTTTAAAGATGATTCCCTCATTCTGAGCTCCTGGATCTCCAGTTTCAGTATGTCTTAAAAGGGACCAGGTGACAATCACTTCAGGCCAGGGTTGACCCCTCTCTAGTGAGAGCCTTTGCCACATGGGCAGGGCTCTGTTTTGAGCAGAAATTCCACAGAAGGCTTTCTCAGTGAAACTTGTACCAGACTTAACAGAGGCTTATGAATAGCTTTTGATCTCAAAGAATTAGTGACAATTAATGAAAGAACATTGTCTCAAGAGAGTTCTTAACAAGTTGTAGCAGTGCCGTGTTCAATAACTTGTCCTCTTTTCCTGGCTGTAATAATGTCTGCTTTCTACAAAACACACATGACTATAACATATTAATCGGGTTCATCATTCAATATCAAACTGTTTAGCTGCTAATATCTAGAGTAAAACAGGGATAAATATTCCTTTTTTGGTAACCAGTAATGATATTAAATATATATATTTTAATTTTTAATGTGCATTCAAAGTATTTTTTTTTCCCTTAGCTGGCCCAATGGTATGAGAATGATTCTCAAGAGAAAAATTTTGAGTTGTACTGTTGGAAACATGTGGTGACTTACAGTTTTAAAGCATTGAAAATAAATGTGGGGCCAAGACGCCCAGCTTTGCAGACTTTACACCAGTTGAAGGAACTTGCCCCAAGTATTCAGACAATATGTGTGCTTTGCATGTTAATTGAAGCCGACTGGTATCCAGACTGCAGGGCTGTTAATCTTCTCTGTAGTGATATGTAATGCTATTTAAAAAAAAAAAAATCATCAGCATAAAAGCAGGCCCTCTAGCTAAGGAGATAAATATTTGTACACAGATACTGTTTTATTTATAACAGAGAGGAAAATGCTTGGAGCGGTTGCTTAGAAATTTTACATTTCACGAACATGCTGAAAACAGCTTCACTTTTTCCTGTTGCTCAGTTTGGATCTAGAGTGGCTTTGCGTCTTTGGAGTTGTGTAACTTCCATGGACTTGGGTTCAGTTGCCCAATTTCTAGTAATTTGTTTTCTATCTCCTTGAATTAGGTGATAAAATAGTGCTTTAGGGAAAGAAGAGTGGGAGTGGGGCTGTGGAGCATCATATGCTTTGGATAACCTCTCCCCTTCACCAAGGACCCAGCCTACCTGCTTTGTACAACCATATTGCTCTGCTGAATTCAGTGGAACTACTTGCAGAGACTTGCAGAGGTTTTTACTGTGCATGTGTGTAGGTATTTTCCTTGGAAGGGCAGTGTGGGGAGGCTGTGTTCTGGAATTGGCTCTTTTCCAACGTTTTACACCCATTTGAGCTCCCTGTGGGGTCAGAAGAAGTTGAGAGGTGTAGTACTGCTCAGGATTAGGATTGTTTGGGGCAGTTAGGGGATTATTCTGAGAAATAAAATGTGAAATGAGTAGAACAAAGGCTCTCAGCCTTTTTCCGTAATATTTGGCACATGTCCACAGAGAATTTGCAAACTGGAGGAATAGCTTCCCTCAGAAATCTCATTAAGAAAGGCATTAGCTGTATCTTAATATAATTAAACAATGAGATTTAGAGCTAATATTGTGTGACTAACTGCTTCTTTGTAACTGCCGTGCTGATGACCATAATCTGAGAAACTTTTGGCTGACCTGGCTGGCTGATATGTGACATGTGCCATGGTCTTAAGACAGCCTAATATTAGAAATGGCTAATACCTCCCTTCTGGCCTGAGATCTCCTTTTGCTCAGGAATTGGCTGCTTCTCCTGCAACTAACTCCATGGGCTTCAGTGGAACAAAGTCCCTGGTGTACCTGTGCAAATTTTTAATTCTGAACTTGAAAAATAAAAAAAGAAACAATGAAAATTGTGGGTTTGATCAGTCTACAGGGAACTTCTTAGAACAGAACCAGACGTGCTTTGGTTGAAAAAAGCGTTTTGTTCATACAAAACAGAGAGTTAGAATAAAAGTGAAGTAAATGATGAACTGAGTTCCTTAAATTATGATAATTATATCAGTATGTTTCTTTTAGTCAGTAGTCTGACAGACTCCACATTTTTCTGTGAAACAATACATGTGGCTGAACCCTACTCACTCACTGCAGTGACAAGTCTGTGGGGTAAAGATGGGAAGCCAACATCTCGCACTCTGCTTCTGCTGCTTTACTGCAAGCTCCTGAAAATGAAACATGTTAGAAGTTTGCAGTAATGTTTTTATTTCAGTCAAAATTATTTGGTGAGTTTGATTGAACTCTGGAATTATTTCAGCCACCCTGAAACAGAATTTTTCAGCTAATAAATTTTCCTGGATGCCCTTCAGTGGGACAGCCTGGCCTTAAGTTCGTGACTACATTTAGGACTATTTCAAGAATAAACAGAGATACACAGAATGCACTGGAGACAAACTATCACCGGGCTCTTATTTAGTAAAGGTAATTGGCAGCAGCTGCTGTGACTCAATGAATCAGAAATAGATAACAGATAGTAGGACAAAGACAATTTTTTTATTTATTTTTTTTTCACATGAGAGCAGCTGATCGTGTGACAAGGTTTTATTATAACAACTGTACTTGTGTTTTTCCAAATGATTGATGCACTCAGTACTCTGCATAATCTTCTCTGATGATGAATGTTGGTGCCATGAAGCAACCGTTACTCACTGTGCCATTATTGAACATGAATTTTGAATGACTTGTGGCACAATGCTGCCGGGTACTTAAATCAATAAAATAAAAGTCAGGAAGAGCTGAAGATAATGTTCCTCCTGAAATATTAATTCCCATGGTTTGTGTAAAAACAGTATTTCTGGTAACTAGTTAAAGGGTCACATCTCCAGACTCCTCATACACGGGATGAAGGCAGGAGGAGGCATATGAACCAATGCTTACTGTTTGGGTGTGAAAGTTGTTTTGTTTTCCTCTTCCTCCTCTCCATCGTTGGCTAGAAAAGCTGGGAATAGATAGGAAGGATCAATGGTTTGGCTCTAGGGAGGAGGTAAATTCATCTTCCTCATGCACTGCCTGAGGCTGGTATGAACCTGAAAGGTGGAGGAGCACCTTACCTAGCTCTGCTCATTAAACACAAGGTGTGGCTGCTCACACCTGGTGGTGCAGTTACCAGAGGAGGGGTATGGGAGCACCTTGCTGTGCTGCTGCTTCCATGGGGCTGAGGGGGCACCATGGATTCCCCAGGCTGGGTTCTGGTATTTGAGGGAAGCGTGCTGACACAGCAGAATGCTCTCCAGAGCATTAGAGATGAGAAGAGTTAAGGTCAGTGTATTCGTACCTCTCAACCTCTGAACTCCATGCTCACATCACGAATGAAGTATTGAAAAATACTTCTGTTTTTTGACCACTGACAAGTGGATGAGTTAATCCTCCTATAGATCGAGGGTCCGCTTCTTGCTCAAAATTCTTCACAGAGCTAAATATGTAGCTGTGTGTTAGCAGTTCCACTGTCAGTAGAAGTGGTGTTTATGTGACCTAGCCAGAGGAACAATCAATATTTTTTATTATTTTTGTTCTCCACGATCTCACTCTGTGTGTGGAGAAAGAGAGGGAAGGCAACCCAGCTGGAAAGAGCTGTTGGTGCAGTGCACACAAGCAGAGTGGCTGCTTCTGAGTTCTGCCATGAAATACAGCCCCATGGAGGCTTGATTTCTCCTGAAAGCACTGATTCATTACAGGAACTAACTTCATGCATGTGTCTACTATAGGAAGTTGGGCTTCCACAGTGGTTAATAAAGTGAGAGCAGGCAGCTGTATTGGGCTTTAATTCTGAATTACCTTGTGGAAAAGTTTCTTTTACTTCATGGACGATAGAAAAAGCTAAGGAAGAGTAGTCTCCTGAGTCAAAACCAAATTTTAGATGACATCATTACTCCTCTACATTCTTGCTGCTTGAGCAGGACAAATTAACAACTTCTGTTCTGTTAAATTTATATCTGAACGATTATTTGACTGCTGTTTAGCAAGAATGAAGACATTCACAAAAATGTTTTAACGTACTAAGTCTTCATCCCACTGTCCTTTTAAATGAATGGTAATTTTCTTCTTCTAATTCTTCTGCATATTGTTGGGTTGTTTAAAATATTTCGATTTTGCTCTTTTACATTGTCTTCTCCTCTTTTTTCTCCTTTTTGTTTTCCTTATTTGCCACAGATCATAGAGTGGAAGGAAAGGAAAAGACAGAAGAAAATTACACAAATGTGTTAATTGTTTTTGACACAGGAGACATTTTCTGCAGAGATTTTTGTTTTCAGAAAGTCTGTTTTCCCCATCCCCACCATAATAATGACAACCTAATGAAAATTTTTCCATGAGTTCTGTTTAATGTAGATAATACAGATGGGATAGTCTAAGGGTGACTCTTGATCTGGTGAAAATCATAGCATTTCCTAACCTTGTATAGTATTTCTGCAATAGTATTTCTAAACATACTTTTGTGTATGTGAACACCAGTCATCATAAATGTCTGACGTTTATCAACAGAGACTACTCAATAAGTTAATTCCTTTCTTATGGTTGGAATGAAAATGACCTCTCTTAGCTCCTGCGTTAAATTCCAAGTGATTTCTATTCTAACCCATTTCAGTATTAGGAGGGGACAGTCATAACTCACTGACTTATTTGAGCCTAAATATAATGTGATGTTTGCCTGGAAAAGTGATTTTTTTTTTTTTAAATTTAATTTTTTATTTTTTATATGTCTTAAAGAACCTTGTAGACTTCCAAGAGTTTTCACCTGCCAACCATGTGTGCTAGGTGTTGTGCTGGATCCAGTTTTGAACTAATGCTGACTCAAACCAATTTCTCTTTGTTCTAATCAGGTTTCTGTTTTCCTTTTTTGTAGATTGCGGTCTTTGATAAAGCAGTTAGAGAGAGGGGAGGCTTCAGTTGTAGACCTCAAGAAGAATTTGGAGTATGCAGCGACTGTTCTTGAGTCAGTATACATTGATGAAACTAGGTGAGTTAACTACAGACATCAGCACTCTTCTTAGATCTAGTACCAATGATACAAAATTGTAATTGGCACATCGGTTGGAAAAGTTGTTTTAGTCAGGATTTACTACTCACAGACAAAATGGTTTTAGTCATTAAAATATTGTATTCTGTGTAGAGCAGATCTTCAATCCTTGCTCTAAAAGCTTTTTTTAAAATTTCCTGGGGCAGGGGAGGAGATCAAAAGCAATCATAAATTTGATATATATTATCTTGGAGAAATGTTTTCATCATAATTGTGTCCCACTTTTTCTAAAAGTTTCTAAATTCTTACTCCTCTATTCCTTTTGAAAAGTGTTAAATCTTTTCACTTGTATCAAGTCTTTGAAATTAAAAAAAAAATTTACTCCCTGTCATTATATAGGTAGACTGATAAGAGGCTGCAGAGGAGTTCCCCTCTCTGTTATATACTACATGCTAAACACACTTGTATAGTCACTTTGGATGACTAGAATGGGAAAGAAGAGGACTATATGATAGTAACTGGGAAGTTAGACATGACCATAAATGAACTCTGAAGGGCAGAAATGTCAGGAATACTGACAAGCTGAAAATGAGAAGTCAGTGGATGATTATGTAGTTGTGCTTCAGAAGGCTAGTTTGTTTGTCAGCCTAGGAGTGAGTTTCACAATATGATATTTAACTACACAAGAGAATAAATGATCAGGTGAAGACTTCTACAGTTGTGATCCATTAGGGCTGATGAACCCAGAATTTTTAATGAACTGCTTTCATAGGAATATATGAGAGCTTGTCTTTTGTTAATAATGTTGTAATGATCTCCGAGGGAGTCTGTTTACCCATCTTTTTCCTCACCCTTCTAGGCGTTTACTGGACACAGAAGATGAGCTCAGTGACATCCAGTCAGACTCTGTGCCCTCGGAGGTCCGGGACTGGTTGGCTTCTACCTTCACACGGCAAATGGGGATGATGCTCAAAAGGACAGAGGAGAAACCCCGTTTCAGGAGTATTGTCCATGCTGTACAAGCTGGGATATTTGTGGAAAGGTATTTTGTTTTAGTAGCTGCCCAGGCACTGCAGATTGCACCCGCAGTCTGTGATGACCCAGCGTCAGCAGATGGAAGAGAGTACATTAGTCTGAAAGACCTCAGAGAACTAGGAGATAACTATTGAATGAAGAATACTTTAATATGCTTCTAATGATGTTTATACAGACATCTGGATAGCACCTCAGAACAGAGATGAAGTAACAGATTGCATCCTGGAACAGCACATACTGATCTGTTCTTAGCATAATACAGATGAAATAGTATAGTTGGAATAATTTTGACAAGGAATACACACCTCTACATAGCCCTAGATCAAGAGTGGTCAAGAATAACAGCCGAGACCAAGCCCTCCCTTGCCTCTGCTTACCTCTGCACTCTAGTATTTCTTATGAAGAACTGCTAAAAAACAGAAGAAAGTCCTGTATCATAGTATTGAGGGAATGAGCTATAGACCAAGTCTGATGTAGAAGCTTTGAGAGAAAAAACAGGTGGAAAATTGTGTGACCTGCAGAAAGGTATTTTAGCTATGGCAGTGTTTCTGCATTCATAAGCCTGTGAAACACAGTGTGGCCTGAAAACAAGTTTAAAATCTGATCCGTGCTTCAGTGCTTTGTTTAGTATGGTTGCAGATGTTGATTATCGCCTTTTTTTTTCTTTCTCTCTCTCCCTCAAACATATACACACGGCAAACACACAAAAATTTTTATACCAGTCTTAAAAAATGCAGGCAAAATTAACAGCTGAACCGAACTGGAGTTGATCATTTCAGATACTAAATGATTTCTGAAGTACATTTGGAATTAGCTTGTATGTGGATCAGCAAGGAGTAAGGAAACTGAAAAAGCAGTATGGTCACCTGCAGTGGAAAATGGGGAACATCTTGTTTATTTGAGCGTAGCCTTTCCCTTTGATTGAAGACCAGATATTGGCAGATTCTCTGTGATGTCCTGCCAGGTAACCAAGCTATTAGATACTGGGCAGTGTATGGTCTCAAATTAGGCTATACAGTAACAATGGTATAGAAAATATCGTGCAAGTTAGGAACAAGAAGGAAGAAAGAAAAACAAATTGCAGTTAGGGTTTCATGGGCTAGATAAGGTCTTCTGTAATGGTCCGTTCCTTTATGGGTTTTGGATGGTTGGTTTGTTTGTTTTTTAATTCTGTTTATGTGTTTCCTTATCTATTTTATCTTGGTAGAATGTACAGACGGACTTCAAATATGGTCGGTTTGAGCTACCCACCAGCTGTAATTGGAGTGTTGAAGGTAATCCCCAAAAAAAGGTTTTGGGGGGTGGGGTGGATCTCTACAAAGCATCAAGATAGCATCGTGATATTTGACTTGGTAAGGGTGTCTTAGTACTTGCCTTTTCCCTCTCTCTGACATTTAGTTTAGTTCACATACATAAATTGACTGCCCTAAGGGAATACCCTTTCAATAAAGGGAAGAAAAATAAGAGTTCCAGGCTGTGGCCATTTTCAGGTTGTGAAGGTTACAGCTCTGTTCTAGATTACAGTGATTAAACTGAGGACTTTGTCAGGTGCGGGAATCAATCACAGCCTCCCAAAAAGAAGAAGGAAAACACAGAGGGAGACAGGTGGAGAAGGAAAAGGATCTGTTTTAGTGGGAGAAGGGAATTTCTTGCATTGCTCACCTTTCAAGACTACAAACGCAAATTAGCAACCAGCTGCCTACACAGCAGCTTTGCAGACTACATGTTGCATCTGGTTCGAGCATGCCATTCAATGGTGGAAAAAAAGGTGATGAAGTGGGGCAATACATAGGGACATTACATGTAAAACTCATTAAGTAATCCTGCTGCTGTGCTCCACACTGGAGAGACCTATAGTTAGGATACTGTATCCTTTTTGGTTTGGATAGTACAACTCATCAAAAGATGTGGAGGAATTGCAGAAAGTCTGTTGAATGCAAGAATGATCAAACATGCCTTTCATGTAGAGAATCAAAGAATACATCCATTTTCCAACTGTATTTTGACAAGTGTTAGCTTCACTCCTGCAAAGGGGATCTAAAGACTTTTTTCTTTTTGAACTACACCCAATAGCCAGCTTATGAGGGAACTCTTCTCCTGAGTTCATCAGCAGTAACAAGACAATCCAAGACCCATCAACTACTCTCAAGATGACTTAAGCCTTACAGAATCCCTCTCCTCTTTTGATGTTTTTAAATTATTAAGGGTCATAAAGAGAACTAATCATAAACTATTTTGAGAACATGTTTTTGCCTGGATGGCCTTGGGTTTGGTAGTGAATGTAGTAGAAGTGGGAATTCCTTGTCTTCTCTTTTTGAAATCATATTTCATCTTAAATATCTCTGTCCCATCTCCTTAATGAGAAATTATACATTTTGTTGCTTTCTTCAGTCCAGTAAAGCCAAGTAAGAAAATCTTACAGCTACCTGACTCCTTTTTGCTGTCGTGGTCAACAGGATGTCTGCACTGAGTAACCCAAAGCTGTGGAATCAACTTGGCAAAATGAGGTTGATTTAATAAAACAAATACTTGAGCTTCTGCAAAAATGCAGATGGAATGGTAACAGTGCAAGACCAAGGTGTATTATCTCTCACTTTTTCAGTGGATGAGAAGTCAGGCAATTGTTAGAATTGCTATCATGGCAATATTTTCTGGGCTAGCTAATACACAGTTAATGTACACAGAACCTGTAGTCACTTAGGAAGTCTGCAGTGTAGACTTCAGCTTGTTTGTGGCTACAAAAATATCAGTCCTTCCAGTAATGTTGAGCAGAATAACATCTATTCCTGAATCTGCTTATTGGCTAGTAAAACAAATCAAGTCTCCAAAATGAGGGACAGACAGAAAGGCAGGAGATTGAGCATTTTGGAAGAGCTGTTGTCTCACTTCATCTCCAAGTTCCCCCCAAAAGTGGAGCAATGGCCAAGTAATAAGGACACAGGACTGAGAAGTAAGACACCTTGGATATATTTGCAGTTATACTACAGTGGGTATATGTGGCATTAGAGCAGCTTATGACACTTCAGGTAAGGCTATAAGGACAGTGAGTGACCTAGAGATAAGTGTAATACAAGTTTCCTATCCCTCACTTCTTCTCTCCTTAGGGAGAAGAAACAATTCTCATTCATCACAAGACATCCATGAAGTTCTTCATCTCTTTAGATCTTTCCCTAACATAGGCATCACTTCTGTGGTTCTTTTTTTTTTTTTTTTTTTTTTTTTTTTTTTTTTTTTTTTTTAAGGTCATAAAATCCAGTAATTTACAAAGGATAACTGGTATTGCTGCAATACTCTAAGCCATCTGTGACACTTTCAAGCTTCTATTAAGAGGATTTTTTCCCCTTGTTATCCAGGGCAAAATGCTGCTGCCACTATTGTCAATAGCAAAGTTTCTGTTGATGTGACAAGAGCAAAGATTTCTCCATCAGTAAAACCTACATAACTCTACTGTGAAACTTATCATCTGTATGATTAACCATTATTTCCAGCAAAAGAGTAAATCTGATGTGCAATTCTGCAATTTTACAATTTGGTAAATTTTTCTCTACTGCAAGAGCACATTAACTAGAGGAAAAATATATGAAGAAACAAATCCCTTTTATTTCTATAAGCTAAGATTGCCTTACAGTGAATCAAATTTCAGCATACATGAGACATTATTTTCAATGCCATAGGACCCAAAAGTAAGTTATAATATACATGCAAGTGTTAAACTAATTAATGTCATTGACTAAGATAAGTGATTACAAAATAAAAACATTCAGAAATGGTAGAATACTTTAAATTGACTGATTGCATGCTTTGGGCATTATTTTTCTTGCCCATTTTCTAAGTTTGTTCAAGGACTTCAAAACATGTTTTCTTGTTGGAACTTTTTCTTTTCTTGGCTGTTTTTCCTCTCCAACGTCTACTGAAGTGTTGAAAAGCTGCAATTTATGATTGCTCTTCTGTGACTTGGGCCACAAATCATCTCTGGAGAAGCTTGACCCTGCCTTCAATGTGTGGGCTCCATGCAGCTTGTAATATCAACTGCTCAGTGAGCAAGTGATTTACTGGGATAGGTGAAAGCAGAGCTGAATCTTCAGCATCCTTGATATTCCCTCACTAATTAGCCTCTCTATGGACTGTGCTTCCACAAGAGTCATACTCAGCTCAGTGTAATCAACCTTGCAAGGAGCATGGTTGTCAGGATCAGCCCATGACAGAGAGAGTATGTTCCAGAATGCATTGGTTTCATTCAGAACTTAAGAACCCCTGTAGCTATGCTGGTGTATGGGGTGATGGACCACAAGGTGCTTAAAGGTTACTGACCTTTGCATTTGCCTTGAAGTCAGGTCCTTACCTGGAATGTGACCATGCCAACAAACAACAAAGATGGAATTGGGCTTTTAAGAGCTTGATAGGTGATTGTAATTGAACATTTTTCATATTGCTAAGAAATATGACAGATCTTTAGATAGACTCTGATCCTTAGCAGTCCTCAACATTATGTTGAGCCAACCCCTGTTTTTTGCACTGTGAGCAGCTGCGCACATGCATATGAGAAATGTAGTCAACTGTCTTGGTGAAAGTGCCAGAAGGAAATGGGAGGTAACTTGCAACACAGTTTTAAAGTGCAGGGAAACTGTGTACAGTTGTCAATCTTTAATATGTGGTTTAAGGAGAGTCATTTGGTTAAACCCCTGTGGGAAATACATCAAAGTTCTCAGCAGGCAGGAGAGATGGAGAGCTGGTCGTGTGCTAGATGCAGCTGCATGGTTGATCTGTGTCTCATTCCTCCAGCTATAACTCCTGCACCTTTCCTCTTTGTTGCCAAGAGGAGGAGAGAAAGGTTCACAGAGTGTCAGGAATCCAATTCTGAGATCAGGGAGTTATATCTTGCTAGATAATGAGTGCTGTCACCTTCCACAACCTTCCCTAAGAGTTTTGCAAGAAGGTTTATAACTTATACTTTAGCTGTATGAACTGGGAAGTGAACTTTCCCTCCTCTGTCTCTTGACTGACCGCCCTGCAGCATTAATATATCATTTACAGCTGACTGGAACTTTCCCAACCTGAAATAGATATTTACTCTTCTGTTATAAAGGTTGTTTTTTACATCATTGTTAGCACTTAATGTAACATTACTGTGATTTTCTCTTGCTCTTTAGTTTTCTGGAAGCCCCGGTGGACTCACTTATCTTTAAAAAAATAGAAGGAAAATTAGGTTCATGCTGTCTTTGGGCAATTTAAGCTACAATAATCACAATTCAGGATTAATATGAAAATCGGAAGGAACTAGCTTGCTCTTTGGATCTAGCAAGGTAGTTCTTCTAGTTAGTTATTACTTTGATTGAACAATAAGTGGTAAAAATGTGATGACAGGTGCTTGTATTTTTTTTTACTGCAACAAACATATCACTTTATTCTGTTCTAAGCATGAGTGAAGCACTGGAGTACTCATAAAAATTCTATAGGGACAGAAAAATTCAGAGGCTTTAGTATCATTAAAAAAACATGTCTATTTTTTCCTGTTTTCTTTGAAGTTAATATTCTTTTTCATAGACACAGCACATGGGTAGGGAACAGAGAAGGGTAATATCTGCCACAGTAGGGCCATCCCAATGTTTCAGATACTAAAGCAAACTAGGATTCTTACCTTTTTTGGATTCGGCTTTTGCTGATAAAATTCTGATGTGGAGAATTGATGTGTTTTAGAATAAACAACCAGCATATGTGTTCTTAATGGAAGCTTCTTAAACATGAGTCATACAATAGTGATAAGTACATTAGACTCTGCATTGTTTAAATGGAGTTGAAGAAGTTAAAAAAAGAAAAGCTATACACTTACGTTACCACTCTAAACTGAACTGTCTTTGTGAAAGGGATGACCATTTTGACTGTCTTTTCTACCTACTCTTGCAGAATGTGGACAAGTGGTCCTTTGATGTATTTGCACTAAATGATGCCAGTGGGGATCATGCACTGAAATTCATTTTCTATGAACTTCTCACACGCTACGATCTGATCAACCGTTTCAAGGTTAGTGGTTAGAAGATGGGTTTCTTCTTCCATCTTGGATTTGTTAAACTTCTGTCTCATCGTGCTTTTATCCATTCAAAATGCATTGTTAGTGCTATTTGAAGGCTTCATGGACACTGCACTTTCCCCAGTAAGCAAGATCAAATGTTATTTAATTAGTACTTTTCATTGCAGTGGTACACCAGCAAGTAGACAGGATTCCACAGAGGCTTCCCTATGAAATCCATAGGAAAGATAACATTTGATCCTGTGGGAATGGTGGTGTCGTTCTCCTGAGATTCATAGGACTCTCAGGTGTGCAGGCAAAAAAAGGAGAGCTTGGGTTCAAATTCAAATTAGTCAAAACGGTATGAGCAGCAGGTTAGGGAAGGGGATTCTGCTGCTATTTTCTGCTCTGGTGAGACCCCACCTGCAGTTCTGTGTCCAGCTCTGGAGTCCTCAGCACAGGAGAGAAATGGACCTCTTGGAGTGGGTCCAGAGGAGGCCTCAAAAATGATCCAAGGGCTGGAACCCCTCTGCTGTGAGGAAAGGCTGAGAGAGTTTGGGTTGTTCAGCCTGGAGAAGAGAAAGCTCCAGGAAGACCTTATTGCAGCCTTTCAGTACTTAAAGGGGCCTGTAATAAAGATGGGGACAGACTTTTTAGCAGGGCCTGTTGTGATAGGACAAGGAGTAATTGTTTTAAACTTAAAGAGGGGAGATTTAGACTAGATGTGATGAAGAAATTTTTTTACGACAGTGGTGAAACCCCGGCCTAGGTTGCCCAGAGAAGTAGTAGAAGCCCTATCCCTGAAAACTTTCAAGGTCAGGTTGGATGGGGCTTTGAGAAACCTGATCTCCTTAAAGATATCCCTGCTCACTGCAGGGAGATTGGACTAGATGACTTTTAAAGGTCCCTTCCAAGCCAAACTATTCTATAATTCTAGAACTGTTAGAGAGGTTGGCAGATACAGTGCTGTGTATCCAGCTTTGAACAGGCTTAAATTTGGATGGCAGAAACATTGCTTTCAGATCTAGCCTGTTCTCCCCACGCAAATACCTTGCTGTCTCCACATTGATACTTCCACTCCCTGGGGGTCCTCACTCACTTTGTCTGGAAAGAGTTTACAGATCTCTGGCTCCTGTACTTCTTCAGGAACAGCTGATGCCTGATGAAGAGTGTTGGAAGAAGGCAGTTGGTCAGAACTTCAACTTCCCCTGATATGTACCCAAGAGGAGAAAACCAGGCTCCTCTAACTATGGAAATACCAGTGTTTAGGGTATTTGCTATTTGAGCATAGGAAGCTGGAGAACCTGTGTTGCCAGTTGCATATGTTGATAGTTTGCTCTCTCAGAATGTCCTGAACTGCATTTTCTTGAGTGTTCACAGTTCTACTCCTGGAGCCAGAAAAATGTGGCAAACACATAGGATGGGCAGGCTGGATTTTGCCAGGAAAAGAGGTCTGATAAATGATTCTCCTCTTAGTAGAGTATCTCAGACTTGCTGTATGATGTGTTTCATTAGAAAATCTTGAATGGGAATACTACAGCAGAGATACATTCCAGTGGGTTGTGAAGGGAACAGACAGATGCTTGTGGCCTAATCAGAAATATTTCTCCAGGAACAGACAGATGCTTGTGGCCTAATCAGAAATATTTCTCCAGGGACAATCAGTCAAGTGCTCTCTGTTAGTTCTCATACTGCATGTGACTTCCAGATGGCATTTTTTAGTATACTTATTTCTGTGTGTTTAATACATGGGAATGATTAATCCATAATGTAATTAGGGATAGGAAAGACAGTTTGAGGAAGTGACCTGGATTCACTCTCTCTCGAGTGCCTGTTTCAGATGTTTTAGTGTGTTATTCATGAAGTCCAAAATGCTCTTTTGAAATCTCCAATCAAAATGCTCTCCTCTGAATACTTACCATTAACAGTGATTATTTTGTTTTTAATTCTGTGCTGTTTTCCTCAGATCCCCATTTCTGCCCTGGTTTCCTTTGTGGAAGCACTGGAGGTTGGTTACAGCAAACACAAAAATCCTTACCACAACCTAATGCACGCTGCAGATGTGACACAGACGGTCCATTACCTCCTTTTCAAGACAGGCGTAGTGGTAAGTACAGGAGTTGGCATCCTGAATATATAATGAGATTACAACAGTTTTTGCTCAGTAAGGAGATTATGATTATCCACAGTAGAACCCATCTGCACTGTAGACAAACTTCCTTTGATATGGCTGTGATAATGGAAGTAGAGACTTAGGACTATTTGGATGTAGAAGGTGGGTGAAGATATTTCTAACTCTTTTAACAGTGATCTAAAAGAGGATGAATGAGAAACCCAAGCTCAGTTTTTCACTCTGACACAGACCTCCTGGGTGATTCTGCC
>JANIJG010022340.1:228158-258862 GCA_024611175.1 Megaceryle torquata
TTTACTCTGCTCTTGTGAGACCCCACCTTGAATACTGCGTCCAGTTCTGGTGTCCCCACCATAAGAGGGACATAGATCTTGTGGAACGAGTCCAGAGGAGGGCCACAGAGATGACCCAGGGGCTGGAGCACCTTTGCTACAAGGATAGGCTGAGGGAGCTGGGATTGTTCAGCCTGGAGAAGAGAAGACTCTGGCAGGACTTTATAACTGCCTTCCAATACCTGTAGTAAACCTACAGGAAGGGTGGAGAGGGACTCTTCACAAGAGTGTCCAGATAGAGGTCGAGGGGAAATAGTTTTCAACTGAGGGAAAATAGGTTTAGAATGGATCTTAGGAAAAAGCTCTTCAGTATGAGCGTGGTGAGACTGAAATAGAATGACCAGAGGGGTTGTGGATGCCCCCTCCCCAGAAGTGTTCAAGGCCAGGTTGGATGAGGCCTTGAGAAACCTGGTCTAGTTGAGAGGCATCCCTGCCCATGGCAGGGAGGTTGGATTAGATGATCTCTAAGGTCCCTTCCAGCCTAAGCCATTCTGTGATTCTATGAAAATTATTTCACTCTTCCTATATAAATTTTTTTCATTGTTCCCACTGGATCCCTCTGTGTAGGGTTGTATGTGCTTGGAAACTTGTTTTCCTTGTCCTTCTTTTTTGTGCTTCTTTTCTCAGGAAGGCCAGGAGAGACCATAAACTTACGTGTCTATGCCCCTTGTGTCAAAGCACTGCAAAATTAATGATGAATTAAACCATCACCAGCACAATTACACCTTATAAAAGAGGCACTTGTCAGTATGCAAAGACAGCCTTATTTAGTCATATACTCTTTGCCGTTATATTCAGTTTGTACAGTTTAGTAATCCATTGATTTTAATAGGCTGCTCTCGATAGATGTTGCCTTCTAGCACCATAACATTTCCATTTCGCAGTCTGCTGCACATCTTGGCAGTGTCCTTCTGTAATGTCTCCTCTGTTAAATCAAAACCTCGTATTTTCTGTTTTATCTGCTGAGGTATGGCTTTCAAAATTGTAGGCTAGATTCTCAGATGAATAATCTGTTCCCATTGATTTATTTACCTTAATAAATTGTTCCCTGGACTATATTTCTTTACTAAAGTTAAGTTCCTGTTTAATTCCAAATTGTGTTATTATCAGCAGCCATCAGTTCCCCCACAAAAAAAAAAAAACCAAAAACCAACCCCCCCAAAAAAACCCAAACTAAACTGTCCTTTGTGAAATAAAATTGTGCTCTTGTTTCTGTTGCGTACAGAGCCTAGAAGTCCTATTCTGGTGGCTCAGCTTGTTTGTAGTTGCTGGTTTGTTGCTCGAAGGTCACTGCAGATGCAACAACAGTGGGCAAGCATTTTCATTAATAAAAGATCTTCACAAATGCAGACTGAAGGTTTTGCAGTATAGACTTTTTCAATGGAAGTGAAGCAATCTAACAGCAAATACTTCCTCAATGAAAGAATGTCTCTCTCCTGTTGCTTCTTGTTGAAGAAATTGTTCATAGATTAAGCAGATAAATAAACCCACTTGAATATCAAATAATGAACCTGGACCTTAAAAAAACGTTAATGCTAATGACAAATGTATCATCCTTTTTCTTCTTCAGTAGAATGAGTGTGGTAAATATTTCTGTACCACAATGAAATCTAGTAATCAAGAGAGATTCATGTCCAGAAGTCAGGCTTCTTATCAGAGTGGGGGAGACAAACAAACTGCAAAGGAAAAATAGGCAAAGACTTGTATTTCCCAACAAGGATATCAGGAGTTAAAGCTTCTCTGTCCATCTCAGACTGTAGGAAGCTTGTTTGACTGGAGATCAGCCTTTAATGTCATTGTCCTTTTTTGCAGCTGACAAATGTAGCAGCATCCTTTTATTTTTGTTCTTTGGCTGGCAAGAAAGAAAATTACAGCTTTGGAAAACATTGGATAAAGGCTGATGAGTGCTGCTGCTGATTCTTTTGGGTTTTTGGTTTTTTTTTTTGTTTTGTTTTGTTTTTTTTAATTGATGGTGGGCTGTAGGGAAACTGTCCTCTAGCCACTGTTTCCCATGATGATGTTCTCAGGTGGAATGAATGAGTGCTAGGCACATGCCTGGAATCCACCCTCAGCATTCAGTGGTAATTGTTAAAATCATCTTAGTCACTGGTGTACAGAAATATTTACAACACTCATTCTATTGAGGAAGAAAAAGGATGATAAAATGCTCACTAGCATTAATAGGTTTTAAACCCCAGGTTTCCTCTGATATTAAAGGGTTTTAATCATCAAACTAATCACCATATTTAAATCGCAGTGTCTTTAGGTAAGAGAGAGAATATGGAGCTAAGGGGAGGCACATGACAATATAGCATAAGTTACATAATTGTTAAATAAGTCCTAGGTTTTGTTTCTATGATAGAAGATTATGTTTCCCAACTTTATTATAATCCCCATTTTTAGGTAGCACGGTTGAATAACTTTTTCATGTTATAGGGAATAGAGGAAGAAAATACCACTTATCAAAGAAAAGTTCTCCTAGGACTTTGAATTTGTTTTACTGTGGTCCCTTGTGCCACCTCTGCCTGTCTTTGTTGATGAGATGCAAGATCTCTCCCAGGGAAATCTTGTTTCTTAGACACTTAAAACTGAACCTTGTGTTTATGTGCAAATGATGAGTATCTCAGGAAGCAGATCCCACCAACCTCACTGCTGAAGTTAGTGATATATTCACACATATGATATCAGAGATTTGCATGTCTCGGGCTTGGTAGTGGTGATGGAGCAAATGGCAGTGGTATTACTTGGCAAGAAGAAGTGACAAGGTACCATGGCTTGGGTTTCTTTGGTCATTAAGGGTAACATTTTTGGGTGGTGAAGGGGAATAGAAGAGACATATAAACAGGCAGGCACCCACATATGTAAATCAAGTTCTTACTAGCTTCAGAATTCCCGTGGGACATTTAGTATTCTTCTCAGTCAGTACAATTTCCAGTATTTTAAAGTTTTATTAAATTTGATAGGATTATCTGGGTTGTGATCTAGCACACAATTTTCTGTCATGGCTGTATACTTCATACATTTCCGACTGACTCCTTGGGAGGAAGGGAGCTCTTTTTTCCCTAAATTTGAACAGATAAGACTGTCTCAGTGTTATGGAAGCACATGAATCAGATATGATTGAATGCATTTTTTCTCCAGATTTTCAGAATGTTAGTATGAAATTCTGAGAACTTGCAAGTAACATTTTCGATTTGGCTAGGTGTGAAAATATACTTAATTACTCAGCCTTTTAGAAATTTAGCAAAAATCAGAGAAAGGAAATGGAAGCAGAAGAATGCTCAACTGCTTTGCACTTCAGATCTGGACCAAAGCATCTGTGAATTCATCTGTCTGGCCTGCGTGGTCTCTTTTTGTTGTTCTATTATCACCTAGAATTACCAAGGTCTGTCATAGAAACATATCATGGCCCAGTGAGAGAAATGAAAATATTATCAATGTATAATCAATAGTTGATAATTACCAAATAATTTTAAATTTTAGCAGTAGGGAAATACATGAATCCTGATGTGACTTAGGAGGGATTAAGGACACCATTGTTTCCTTGGCTACCTGCAGCCAGAATTTTGCTAAGTGCTAAAATGAACATAAGAAATAGCCCTCATCCCAGGTGAGAATTTAGGGGAAGGCATAAGGTGCTGTAAGCTCCTCACTCTCACTTTTTTTTCTGGGTAACTTGGATTTTCTTTCATCTTACGAGGTTATGGCTACAGGGCACTTCAGTCTGCCCTTCCCAATGTACAGATCAGAGCCATATTAATCTGCCAAAATGTATACTGAAGTAGAAATTATATGGCCCATTATTATTTTTTTTCTTATATTAAAAAATGATGGAAAAAAAGAAATCTAAGTCTGTTGTATTATCAATAAGAACAAGCTGTGCAAGTGCTGGAGAGAGTATTCACAACAACCCACTGCTACACAGTAAGAGAGATTTGCATGTAACTCCACACCAGCAAAGCTTACCAGTATTATTGCTGTATTAATTTTCTGCTTTTATACAATTCATCTTTGAAACTGGGTTTTATCCAGATTTGCTAGGAACTTGGTTTAAATGTCACACTCCTCATATAAAACAAGTTCTGATGCATCTGTTTATGTTCTGATTAACCACAGTTTCTTTACAGTGTTGAAGTAGGTACCTTTTAGTACATGCTAAATCCAGGCTCTTGGGTCAAGGATTAATGTATAACTCTATTTGCCCTTTCTAGTATTTACCTATCCCTCTTTCACGGTATAATTTTTTTTACTGTGTCTTTTACAGTGTGGTTGTCGGTGATCACTGAAGCAGTTACTCCACATAAGTCCTCCTTCTGCTTGCTTGACTCTGCTTGTGTTTCTGCTCAGGTTTCATTGATTTCATCGTGGAACCCACTTTTACTGTGCTGACCGATATGACTGAGAAGATTGTGACTCCACTTATTGATGAAGCTTCCCGCTCTGGCATGTCCGGGTTCAGGCGTTCCAGGTGAATAACCACGCTCCCTCTCCCTTTACTCTACATGTGCTGCCATTGCACCAACTCCCCCCATATGCCCCCCACAGCATATGTCTTTCATGTGGCTTAAAGCCATATATTTGCATTGCCAGCATTGCAAGCTCATCTTTGTGACATGACTTCGTTGCAGGGGAGGGCAAAGAGGGAGGCTGGCTTGAGCCTGAGCCATGCTTCCGAAGGCAGAGAGCACAAAAGGTTGTGGCCATGCAGTCAGGTGAACTTTAGTGTTGTCTCAGTCACTAATGTCAAAGACAAGATAGAGGGAGTCATTGGAAGTCACTCATGTCCGGAAGTATAAATGGAACTGAAATACAAAAGAGGACTGGGAAGTATAGGCACACTTTAGTGATAAGTGTTTAGGATTACACGAATGTGTGAAGTACCACCAGAATTCATCTGGAGTTTGGGTGGAAGGAGTCTTGGCCCATTCAACTTGCTCTGATGTTGTAGAGAAACTACTCTTTTAGTAGTTTCATGGACAGGGCATGTCTTACTATTCAAATGCCACATGGCTAGTGCTCCCTACAGCGGGGCTACAAAGTCAGAATTCCCTCTCCCAGGTGACTTTTTACTCCTTGCCTGTTACACAAAGAGCAAGCACTACTATCTCTCTGTGTCAATTGACATTATGAAAATGTGCACAATGAAGTGTCCATCCTTCAAAGACAGATCCTGTAGGATCTGTAACTGAAACAAGTACCTAATTTCAGCTTCAGCTGAGGTCACCAAGACCTGACAGAGGTTGGCCTCCTGTCCTGTGCCTAATAGCTCCCATTGGTGAATTATAGGAGGCTCTTCCCTCAACATACTTGGTTTCTAGAATTGCCTGATTCGCCAATGAATATTTAGGGAGTGAAGGCGCACAAGAAAGGTAATGGCAACACTTTGGGTGATTCTATTTCTTAGGGACTATGGATACAAAAACTAAGTAGGGCAAAATTGTCATTTATTTCTAATACTGGCTCAGGTTGTGCCGTTTCCTTTAACATCAGTTGCCCTGAGGTAGGTGAGAGGAGGGAAAGGAGAGGAGGATGATGGATTCAAGCTTAGTTCAAGCTTAGTTTTTTATTTTTCTTGTTTTGTACAGTTTAATTATTTAGACTTAGTTATTATTTCTTATTAGCTGTATTTGGATGTATGGGATACTGATCTCTTCTCTGTTTTCTGATCTTCTATCCCAGTCTGAATAGCATTAGTCCCTCCGAAGTTAAAAGATCAAGTGTCAAGAGCACTGGGTCCGAAGGAAGTGCCTCACTTAACTGCTCCATACTCACTGTGGACTTCAAATGTTTTAAATCCACCTGGACTGAGGTGGTGCAGCAGAACCGGGAGAAATGGAAAGCACAAGCCACCAAAGGTAACAGCCAGGCTTCTTAGTAAAAGAAAACCAATTCTTTTGACCTCTTCTTCATCAAGCTTTTCTTCAAACTCTTCTGCAATCAAATTATTCTCCAAATAAGCACAGTTAGTTTGAAAGAATCTGCTTTTCAAGGTCGACCTAAACTGAGCTCAGAGGATAGGAATATTGTGACTCCTGTGTGCTTTACACTCCTCTTACGTGTTGTAAGTGTATGTATTGAAGAGGGTGTGGATGATGAGGGGAAAATGATTTTAAGGGAGGTCCTCTAAGTAACGAGTCAGACTCTAGGTGAGTGCAAAAATAGGTGGAACAGCATTTGTAGGGGTAGGTTATCAGTTGTTCACTGTTAAGATTGAAAGAGGTATGTGTGATAGTCCCATGGAGAAGGACAGGATATTCTGGATTCACAACAGTTTTCATATTTCTAATGATAACTTGGATAATGAATTGGCAACTAAGCTGCAAATGCTCATGATATCATCACAATGGGAGGAACTGCAAATATTCCAGAAGAATATGAGGACCATGCTGGTTGCAAGTTGACATGGGTTCATTATTGTCATGCTATTGAAAAACAAACAAACAACCAACAAATAAATAAATAAAACCAAACCAACCAAAACAAACCACAACAGACATTTCTTCTAAGACCCCTCCAACATTCTTCCCATCTTACCAGCATAAGGACCAGGTGGAGACAATAAAGAGTACAGAAATGCAAGTGGTGGTACCTGTTGTTTACAGGTGAAAGAAGTTTTCTGAAGATTAGTGAAGCTGCAAAATAGGGGAACTGATTTTTATTCAAATACTCTGGGCTGTTAAGAGGAGAAAAAAATGGCAGGTGATTATAAACTGATAATAAGTTAGACATTGTCAAATCTCTGTTGTTGGACATCTTTCAGAACTAATAAGAGCCATCTGTTGAGAAGGACTTAGGTATAGCTGCCCCTTGCCTCCAGGGCCTGGATGATTGCCCAAGGGATCCTTGAGCCCTCGGGTGATTTACACCAGCTTTGCAACCAGAAAACCGAGGAACATATCACTGATTTTATTTTTTCTTCATGAAACTGTGATACAGTTTCTTCTCTGAGCTGAATGCTTGTTACTCAAACCCTTATTTAGCAGAGTAGTTGTATGTCATGTAAATGGAATTTGCATATAATGTCTTGTGTGGCTTTGACTTCAGGGCTGATGGAAGATTTGCTGTAGTTCTCCTATTTGACAGAGGAGATTGTTCCTGGCCAACTGCAAGTCCCATCTAAAGGTGCATGAAAGCACATATTATTATTTAGATTGAATTTTCCTTTGTGATTAAAGCGTGCCATGCAGGTAAAGCCTTTCTAGGCATTCCATGAAAATGAAAGGAAAAATGTAATTCAAAATCTACTTATTTGCCAGGGCCTTTTTTTAGCTTTTTTTTTTTTTTTTTTAATGGTGTTTACTATTTCATGATTCTTTGTAGACCAAACAAATTAAAGCTAACAGAACAAGCTAAGCACTTAACATGGTCAGTGCCACCCAGTATAGGAGTGTTGAGTGCATGAAGCCAATATAACTAGTTTTAAGGTTTTCAGTTCAACAGGTAGATACATATGTGCTTGTCTACTAAGGATCTACTATATTCCTATATGCAGGAGAGACCTGTGGAAAAATAAATAAAATTGATCTTACATTTCATCTAAAACAAATATACAGAGTAGGTCATAATAGATTCTAGATATTTAAGTTTTAAATGTGCTTTATACCCACTTGCATTGAGTTTTTTGCATAAAGACTTTTTTTTTTTTTTCTCTAAATCTGCACATCTAAATGTCAAGTTATGATTGAAGTGGATGTTCAAACATTGCTTAACTGGTGCTGCTACTGGTAATATGTATTGCTGCAGTGGTTCACGTCCATTTTTTACAGAGTATCCTGATGATAAGTGTTGTTTTATTAATACTTTAGCTGGAGAGGAAAATGTTTTCTTTTTAATTGCCTCATTAAAAAATCCTTCTAGTAGCTCCCGAGAGTAGTCTATGGAAGAATGAGTCGATCACTTGAAAGCAGAGCTCACCGGCTTGCGTTATTAGACATGGAAGCCCTTGAATATGTCATTTTATCTTTACCTTTCTGATAAGCTTTAGTACTGAATAGTTGATTTACGTTTTTGACAAACTTCATCACCAGTAACTTGGATCAAGGCCCCAGTTTGGGGGTCAAAGATTCAGAAAGGAGTCTCAGCTTCTGTTCATCTGAATTCATTGACTTTCACATAATTTCTGTCTCAAGCATGCCTTTTTTTTTTCTTTTTTTTTTTTATCCTGAAAGGTATATACAAACTAATGGCTCAGCAAACCTATATATGAACTGGGGACTAAGGAACTATTCTTGGACTCCAGAACCCTTGCATCAAAACCTTTGCTTAGCTGATGTTTTGCTCCTGACTTGCAGCACATCTCTGTAGCCCTCTCCATCTGCCTTGCCTATCTTAGCCATATACAGCTGACCTGCCACACAGCAGGTGTTTAAATTGCCAACCCCTGTCAAAACGGTGTCTTGTGATGATGCATCAAGATGCTCTGCCAATAAAAATAAGAATTATTGAGTGAAGAGAGACAAACCATTTAACTGTTGGTTGGCAACAGGTAGCAACTGGTGATCAGAAGGGTAGGAAACCCATCTATTATTATTATTACAAAATTATTTGTAGAATACTGTATTCCCTTTGGTAAAGGCACTGTCCCTAGAAGCACCAGTGACCTATTTTTATCCTGAGTGTGTAATTTATAGAAAATTTCTTGGACCGTGTGGGCAAAGTAATTGGGTTTATTACTGATCTCCTTTTTGCTTAAAGTTTCATCATTAAATAGCTACAAAAGAAAACAAACAAACAAACAAATAAATTTTAATGTGCAAACCACCCTTTAGATCGAGTATTTTCTGACACTAATTTTGACAAGAGGCACTCATCCAGCAATGCTGTAGCAAGTCCCAGTCTCCTGAGCCAAATTACTCTCTGATGGTTCAGGTGCAAAATGCAGCATTTTTTTTTTTCAGATCCCCAGATGAGAGGAACCCTTCTGTATACCATGAGACTCCAGGGAAAATATCAACATGCTATCTATGGAAGTTACCATAGATTTCAGGAATGATTAATAAAGTGAGGGAGACTCATATCTAATTTAATTGTATTTTTGTGTAAGCCTTAATGTATTAACTTAAAAATTAACTTCAGTTAGCTAGTGGCAAGGAAATATAGATTGATATTTCTTATGAAGATGACTTCTCTTTATTTCTTGTATCCCATTGATACATTTTCCTCAAAACTGGTTCTGATTCACTCAAAAGAAGTATTTTACAAGATACTTAGAAATTGTTTTGTAATTTTTACTCACTGGCCAAGACCAAGACCAGCCTCTACATCTTCCCTGTATCAAGAGTAGTGTTTTGTAGGATCTGCTCATCAGCTTACACATCAGCTTATTTTCTTTACTCTCAGAAAAAAAGGAGATACATCTGTGATTCCTGTTGCAATTAAAGTACAATTGGTTGCCCAAGATGGGGTAATGAGTGGGCTGGGATATTGCTAACCCAGAAATCTTGAATACAGGCACAGGGCTGTCACATCCGAATGCTTCGGTTCAGTGTAGGTATAGATATGCTCTGAAGCTGCAAAAGCTCACAGGTTCTAAATCATGCATGTGCTGAGCTACTCAGCATGGTACTGAGCAGTTGCAAATTAAGTCTCTACTGATCATGGGAAAGCGGGAAAATATTATGGAGACTTTGCCCAGAGTCTGTGCACACCCAGCCATGTTTATTAGCTGAAGGGCTGCGCTGAGGGACTGTGGTTGTGTCCTGCTTTCCAGTGTGACACAGGAAGCTGCTCAGAGCCTCTGCAGCTGAGTCTGTGGGGTTGTGCTGTACCCGACCTGGGTTAGAAATTTAGCTGTCTCAACTCCTGAAGCCAAAGTAATTTGCAACCTGTTATAAGTAAGCATTGCATCTGTACCTAAGGTTTGGGTAAGTACCTAAGGTACTTACGGGTAAGCCATATCTTGAATGGGGGAAGTTGGCTTCTCTGTGAATGTATGGGTTTTTTTCTGAACGACAGTATTCTGAGATGCTGCTGTTGTTCAACATTCACTTCAGAATTTATACCTTGCATATTTGTGATTGTAAGACTTTTGGGGATGGAACAGCAACTACTAGTAGCAGTATGTTAGTCTGCCGAGACATAGGACAGAGACATAAAGAAAACATAGCACTAAGTGGAATGGAAAGATTAGGAAGCTGACATTGGAAGTGACCTGGAACAAGAGGGGAAAATGTAGATATCAAAGAACCAACACTTTTTATGTGCTTAGAGTTAAATGGTACAGTATGAGATAAACTGCAAACCATTTGACTGAATGTTGCATGTCAAAAATGAAACTAAACTTGTCACCCCTAGAGCCTTCAATACCCAATATCTCATTTTAATTTGCCTTTTAAGAATGCTGAGGAAATGCATTTTCAGTGCTATAGTTTATGTGGTGAAAAAAGGACATGAACATAAGATATATCTAGGCCAACTTGGTGTGTTTTTTTCAGAATACTTTCTCAAGTAAATGTTTAAATGTACATGTTCTCCTTTGTTCTCCCGTTCTCTTTGTCAACTCAATTCCTACATTTACTAAAGTAAAAGCTGTTTGTGTATAAAAGCTGAAGTAGATTTAAAAGTGTAAATTGTATCATTCTTGTCAAGTTGACTGATAATCATGATTTCTTTCCTTGTTTTACTTCTCTCTTTGCTGAGGATGCAGAAGAAAAAGCTAAGAAAGAAGCAGAGGAAAATGCTCATCAGGGAACAGATGAAAAGAAAACAGATGAAAAGGATGAGAAGAAGCCAGCTGAAGATGCCACAGCAGCAAAGACAGAGAACAGCAAAGAACCGAATCCTGGGGAAAACAAAACCGCAGATTCCAATAGGAATCATGTAAATGGGACTCGGCAAACTGGGGTGAACAAACACGAATCCTCTCAAGGAAAAATTGTACCTAGGACAGATCAGGGAGCAGGCTCTTATCGTGCAGTGGGAGAACAGAAGCAGCATGTCCAGAATGGTGAGTCCTCTCCTGAAACAAATCCAGCCCTAAACTCAGTATCTCACCTCAGTGATGGGGGAACCTGATGTCCTGAGCCCACAGCCTCTTCCTGGACATTGGCATAAACACCTGCATATGGGAATCAGAAAGGGCAAATTAAGTCCAAAGTAGTGTCCTTCTGTAGAAGGTAGGGCTCATCAGACCTGCTTAGGCACTTTTGGAGGAAAGGAAAAAATTACTTTTCTTATGGAAAGTATTATAGCCTTATACATAGGCTGAAAAGCTGAACCAAATATTCTTCATTCAATGAACAATTTAATTGCTTGGGTAACTGATAGAAGAGAAGCCAAAGTTGGCTTATGAACTTTTTTCAGTGTCAATTGAAGGTATCTTTGAACTGAGTCCCAAATATAACTATGTTTTGGAACAGAGGATTTTTCCCCCTTTCTGTTTTTAGAAGTTATTTTCTTAATACTTCCTTTGCTCAGTTTTTCTATTAAGGTAATCACAGGCCTTTTTATGAAGATTTCTTTTGACAGCAGTTCTATTCCGGTGTTTTAGCTAAGTCAGAATCACATTTTGCACTCAAAAATGTGGAAAAAAATGTTTGAAGATTGCATTGAACATTTAACAAAAATATTAAATCCCTGAGAACAGTTATCTCTTCCCCTCCTTCCCTCCCTAGCTTCTGCTCTCTGAAGCCGTTATCAAAAAAAAGGCAGTACAGCCACAAGTGACTGGTCACTAACTTGGCTAGTATCAGCCAGTCCAAAACCAGCAAAAAAATCATGCTTGGAAGCATCCTCTTAGAAAAAGCCTAAGTTAGCATACAGGCTTTGAAAATCCCAGGCTCAGGCAGTGAGTTTAGATGGCAGCAGGGGCAGAAATTCTGTTTAAAGCATTCCTGATATGATTCCCATGTATTTCACTGGGTTGCTGGCCTTTCCCTGTGATCCCTTCTTCATCACTAGGTTGGTATTTTTTGGTGGGTGTTTTTGTTTGTGTTTGTTTGTTTGGGTTTTTTGTTTGTTTGTGGTTTTGTTTTGTTTTTGTTTTTGTTTTTTTAATTGGCATGACTGTGGGGATCTAAGCTGTCATGTTCTGTTATGTATAGGATTTGTCTTCAGACAGCATTATGTAGGGAATGGGAATGGGCCCCTCAAGGAGACAAAAAGGTTGAGGGCATATGAAATACCAGTAAGACTGCATCAGACTTTTCTTCTGAAATCCTTTATTTTACATCCTTCTGACAACAGGGCTGTTGAGTGTGGTCTGGTGATTTTGGCAGTACCTTTTTCTGCAATATCTCTCTGCTGCAGGTCTCAAAAATGCTTTGAATGGAATTATAATTTTTTCTGAAAATTAGTGTCTTCCTCAGGAAAAGAAATTCTGCCCCTTAATTTATGGGAAAAGGCTTTTGTGAGATACAGTCACTGCAGCATCTTTGAAAACTGATGGAATCTTAACATTCCTAATTGTGGCATCACCACAGCTTCCTTTATGCCTATATCTTAATATCTCATTGTAAAGTATTTGCCTTATTATTTCCCTGCCTTTGTAATCCCTTTCAAAAAGATCGTTATGATCATCATTCTGCTTTGCTGCTGGCAGTATGGCAGGGATATTACAATACTCAAAAGTCCCTTATTCATAATAAGTTATATTCAATGAAAGTTTGGAAATTGTCAAGTGAGTTTAACATTTCTCTCAATCATTCTCTGCCTGTGTGTTTTCTCAGAGGGATCAAACTGTGAAATAACGTATGTGTGGATGTTCATCTTCTTATCTTGCACACACTTAGGGTCAAGCATTTTCATTATGCATGGTCAAACAAAGCATTTTTATTTCATCACTACCATCATCTGTATGATGGAGGAGGAAATGTGAAAAGACTTCTGTGCTTTGGTAGATATATTTGCACAGTGTCCTTCTTTTTATGGGCCGTCTTTGTCAAGTGGACATTTCAGCCCTGCTTGAAGCTGCTCCTATCTCTCTGTTCAAGGAGCCCAAGTCAGTGTCAGTGTGATCAGCTGAGGAGGTTGTTGCTTGTCCTGTATTGTCTTGCTTTCATTTATCTCTCACCTACTCCATATGCTTAGGAAGAAAAAACATGAAAAGTTCATCTGTGAATGAGAACTGAACAGGACATGCTTTTTTTGTCCCAACTTGTTAAATATTTTAAGATTTTAATAATTAAGAAAATATTTCCTCTCTTATGCTTTGATGAAGCTTAAGTGGGGAGAGAGATCAATCCTCTGTCATCCAGCAAATGTTGCAGTGGTTAGGGTACAATGTGGAAGAGGGAGACCTTTCTTCTCTACAGTTTCTCTTTTTTTGAGGAGGCCGCAACTATTTTGCAGGCAGATCTCTTTCACACACTATACTTATAGTCTGATCCAAAGGCTAGGAAGTAGTTATTGCAACAAAACCAGTAGCATGAATGGAATAAATATCACCCTAATGTAGCCCTGTAACATGCTTCCAGTTTAGAGAATTCTAAAGCGAGACTTCTGCACCTTCTTGTGTTGAGGTGTGGGTCACAAATTCACTGCAGCTCCTCTGGAGGAAAGGACAGGCTGCTGTTGCTTCTCTGAACATCTGAAGTAAGGACACCTTTGCTGCTGTTTGGACATTGCAGCTGGAAAAGCCCTGTTCTGCTAGAGCTCTTCCGTTAAGTTTTTCTTTTTTTCCCCTTTGATCTTGCATTTGGCATTCTCCTTCAATGAAGGGTTGGCATGGGAAGGTCTGGTGTGCTCTACTATATGGCTAAGAGGACAGAAGATGACTCTGGTTGACCTTCTTGACTTCATAAAATACACCTCAGCTCAAGTTGCCATTTTCATTTTGCATCAACCATTGCTTTGACAAAGGCCTTGATTTCCTAGTTTGCTACAGAGACTCTAAAGCCAGTGATCAGTGCTAGCTGGGATGATGGTTTGGTCCCTGGTACCATCATCAAAGGACCAACCCAAATGAACCTGTAGTTAAAGGAAACTGGTAAGAGAAATCAAGACAAAATTACATGTGACTTTTTGAGTTATCTCAGGTCATTCTTTAATGCAGGGACTTATGATGAAGTCTTGCAGGGTCTTAGTCCTTTAAAAGCATAAATTTTGCCGAATCCTGATTTTGAAATGAAGGATATGCTCAGGTTTTTAATGGCCTACATACAACCAGTGGCTGGTATGAGTTTGCATGTACACTTAAAGTTAACAATTTTTAGAATAAATTTAAAAGTAGATTGTACTGTTTGATTTTTCCATAGGAGCTGGATAAATTTTGTCTGGTGTTTTATTCTGTGAAAATATGTTAATCTGTTTCTCTGTGAATTTAGATCTTTTCTCCTAAGAAGCCTCTCCTTTGGATGTTGCAATTTGATTGTGTTACAGGCATTGGTAAACTGCAGTCGGCATTAAAATGCTGATAGTGTTTCTTATTGCTTCTTTCTAGGTGAATTAAAGGAAGACAACAAGTTGGACAAAAAAGATCAGTCCAGTGTGGGGGATGAATCAAAGAAAGCAGATGGTAAGGACAACATTTTATTACATTTTGTCACTCATTTTTATATGCAATCTATTGTTTCCTGAACATCTGCAGTTTATTCTAACCCCCCAAAATTGTGTGGTAACCTGAAACAGACTTAACAGAAATGGTCATTAGATTTGAAAAAAGCCACTGGGGCATTCTGGGGGAAAAACATCCCTTTCACATAATGCCTAGCACCACTTACTTGTTCTGTTGGTAAGTCTATCCATCAAATATTGTGCAGTCCCTGCAAGAAAAATCCTGGATTATTAGAGATGATTAATAGGAAATGGAGACTCATGAGGTTCTATCCTCCTGACTTTGGGCTGTATTCTGCTCTCTGTTAGGACAGGCTGCCTAAGAGATATGAAAAACAGAGCTAAGAAAAAACCTGCACAAGGTGTCCCTGTTTTTCATGATGCATGTTCTCCTGCACTGGTGCAAACACAAAGCCTTGCTGACTTTGTTGTCCGAGATGGAATTTGCCAAGTGCTGTTGAACCACAGGTGTGGGAAGCAAGCAGCAGTGAACACATCAGCATAGAGGTCCTATTAAGGACTCAACAGGAAAGGGACGTTGCTGAAACATTGCTGAACTGAGGCAATCCCAAGCCTTAGGATGATTTCTTGAGCCTCTGGGAATAATTTCAAATAAGCCTGATTCTAGTGTAGGAGTCCACAGACATTTCAGTAGCCTCAACAAAGTAGAGAAACAGCTGAAAGGTCTGTGGCATGTTTACTCTCTTGCACCTCTTCAGCTGTGTACCGCAGGGATCTGAGGTAGTATCTGAACTCATGTTGCTCTGAAAGCAATTGCTATAGTATTTCCTAGCAAAATAAATGGAAACAAATACTAAAGCTGGCATTTTCTTTGCGTATGTCTCAGCGAAATCCACTGAAACACAGCTATTCCTAAATGTCAGTAACGCAGTACTTTATTTTGATGGTCAAGAAAGACAGCCTCGTTGTAAAGACAGAAGTTTAGAATGGTACTGCATTTTGTTTTATTGCTTCCTTTTAAGAAATTACTTAATATTCCTATTGCTCTAGCAAAGTGACAAATAAGAAGAAAATGCAATACCTCAACTGAAAATATAGAAAAAGTAATCTAAAAGTATGTATTTATTTCAGACACATAAATACGTATTTTTTTTTTAAAAAAGGCCACTTAGCAACAACCGTTTGGGAAAATTCAATTATTTTGTTAAGAGGTCGTATTATTTGCACACTTGAGTTAAGTGTCTGTCAGGAAAACAGTCTTGAACAAGTACCATTCATATTTCTTTCTCTGGTGATGCAGAAATTAAGCACAAATACTCAAATAACAAGCAACTCTTCAGATATTCATGAATATGTGCAGTGCTGCATATAACTATCAAGGCCCCAGAAGAATTAATGGGCAGAATGGCTGCTCTTCCCACTGCAGTGAATGGTGATGGCTGAGCAGCAGCCGTGGCAGGACCAGGTGGATGCAAAAACACTGGTGCTTCTTTAGGAGGACTCAGGAGCATCAGCCTAGTCAAAAGACCCAGAAATCTTGAGGACCGGGTTGCATTTGAAGGCTTTCACTCTCAAAGTATTGGAAAGATTAGGGGCAACTATTTAGTTGGGCTGGAAGACCAAGAAGTGAATGTTTCATGCTGACTTGAAGATTGAGAGTATGGATTTAGTTCCTTTTGAGTTGTTGGTCTTTGTGTTGTATTAGTTATTTAAAGTCTGTTTGTTCTCCTGTAAAAAAATGTTCTGCTCATCCCTTTAGGATCCCCATGGGACCAGTTGATTACAGTGAATATGCAACTGTAACCATGGAAGGACAATTTGTAGGCCTTTTTTTTCATTTAGATGCTGTAGAGACATATTATAGCTAACGATCTCATTGACAGAAATCAGGACAAAAATTGTGAATGATGTGCCTTTAGAAAGGAAAGTGCTAGGATGGCAATTCTGCTTTGACAAATCCTGCACAACCTGTTCTGTCCATTACTCCCTCCAGAGCAAATCTCCTTACCAGACATGTGAGGGATGTGGAGGAAGGAACATTATCTATGGATAATACATAGATGCTTGCAGACTACTGAAATGTTTACCCAGACATATGCTTTCTCACGTGCCAGTGCGTGGTCTTTCACATGCTGGAAAAAAAAAGCTTAAGCAGGGACGTTAGAAAGATTGAGGTTACAGCTGTAATGCATTCAGCACATGTAGTTTTCTTGGTGGTTGAAAGTCAGCCTGGGCTTTTTACAGGGTCAAGGGTACTTGGATTTTACAGCCTCTGTTCAGTATGTAGCTGGGGTGTATTTGAATTAAACAGCTGCCTGTTCGTGTCGATTTACCATGAGTGCTTCAGCTTTCTCACAATGCTCATTAGCATTAGCTAGAGCTGTGCACTCAGCTGAGGTCAGTCTGCTACCCTGTCCTACTGTGCGGGCATCCTGCATTCAGAGAAGAAAGCTGCAAAGGATGTGTTGCATAACTTTTTGCAGTATCTGTGTCCAAGTTGCTTTTTGAGCATATACAAAGGAAGTTACCATAATATCTTGTTATAGGAATGCATACATGCCAAAATGTTTCCAATACACTTGTCCTTTACGACGTAGGGAATAGGGTGGCCAGGGACACAGAATAACTCTCCCATGTGGACACCAAGACGTTGAAGCTGTGTGTCTGTGCTGTAGTCACAGGTGTGAAGTGTAGCTTCTGTGTCAGACTTACATTGAAGCTACCCAAAAATAGTTCAGTGGGCACATCTAAAAAGAGGGATCAGGCGCGCTGAGACAGTGAGCAACTGTGTATGTGTCTAGCCAGAGCTTCCTACGATTGAGTCTATCTGTACCAAAGCCAGCTGCTATAAAGCTAGCTTGAGGATGCCTAGGTAAGCTGCAGTCATGCCTAAGATTGCAGTATTAACTGCTTCAGAATCCTGGGCAAGTCTCTTAAATATAAGTTAGTCTACTTATCATGTGAATCTAATGTTTGTATTACTGGCTTTTTTTTTTTCTGGGGGAGATCCCCTCATGTTACTCTGTACTGCCCTTTTTTTCAGTTCCAAGAAAAGAGATACAAGGCTGCCATTTCCCACATAAAGGCACAGCCCTATCAGAAACTTCACTAGCATATCAGTAGTTCATCAGATGTTTCCTGTGGGATAGAACATTATTAAACTGTTCTGGAAAACCTGAGTTTCCCATGTGAAATAGTTGTTTTTTAACACTTTGAATGGAAAATGGTAAGCAGACACATGGAAATAATTTTTAGTTATATTCACAAACTTTTTTTCTGCTTACAAAACTGACAACAAATGAGAAAATTATTCTCCCTCATTTCAGACTAAATATAAGGAAGAAATTTTTTATGGTGAGGGTGATGAAACCCTGGGCCAGGTTGCCCAGATATGTGGTCAATGCCCCATCCCTGGAAACATTCCAGGTCAGGTTGGCCAGGGCTCTGAGCAACCTGCTCTAGCTGCGGATGTCCCTGCTCACTGCAGGGGGGTTGGACTAGATGACCTTGAAAGGTTCCTTCCAACCCAAAACATTCTATGATTATGTCTTTCACACGCTATCTCTACCACCTTCTCATTTTTTTCCTACAGAGAAAAGATTCTGCACAGTTAATACAAAGTTTTCAGTGCGGTTCTGTTCCAGGGACCAAACTGCAGTTTATTAAATTATTAATTTTCAACTGTGTGTGTTTGTCCAGGGAGCTTTTTATTCTAGTAGTAGCATGCACATTTGCAGGTTACAGCACAGAGAGGGTATTTGTATCTTGAACATCTAGTACACACACAGAAAGCCTCATGTGCATTGGGTGTGTGTGATGAGCAATGCTCCCACCTCGTGGTCAAATCATAACCCTGCGTTTTGACAGGTCATCTTTTCAATAATACATTCCTCTATCCAGTGCAACAGAATAGAATAGAATATAGCTAAAATACTAGAGTTAACATAATGGAATGTAATGCAGTATAATGCCTTTTATAATATACAGACTCTGTGAAGATCTCATAACAGGCTTACCAGAAATTGAAATTTTAGCTTTTTTTATTTTGGTTTTGTTAAGCTGTACTGTTGCTTAGCAGTAGTGAAAAGCTTTTCCTGTATGTTCTATACATTGTCCATGCCAACATGTAAATTTGCCTTTTTGGTCTTAATTTTTCTTCAAAATTATTCCTTGGTCAGCAAAAGGAAAATTCCCTGACTATAAAAGTAAAGTTCAAGGGCTTAATTTCTTTCTGTCCCAGTTGTCCCTCAAAATCAGGTGGCAGAGTAGCTGGCACAGAATGTTGCTATCTGCAAATGCCTTTGGTACAGTAACAGGGGGGTGTGAAGGAGCCATGATGATGGCTCCACAGTTGTCCCAGACAGAGTTGAATTAACAGGGCTCTTCCCAGCTTCATTTAAGGAGGGTGCAGCTCTTTGCTAAGCTGTTCAACCATTTAAGAACTATATGTCTTTGCTGCCTCCTGCAGATGTGGTTTTCATGTGTGTCCATCCAACCAAGCCCACTACATAGCAATGAGCAATAAGTAGGCTTCTGACAAAACCCTGCTCAGATTATCTGCATATGTTGCTACTGTTGTTTTAAAACAGGTTACTCAAGTATATAAATGAACAGCATTTGTCTGTATCTTCTTGAGAGAGGTAAAAAGCTAAATTTCTGGTCATGTAAGTTATGATGCCATTACTATTCCTATTCCAAAAGATAGGCTGATTTCTCCATTATTGTTGGAAGTAAAAAGCTCATTTCAGTTAGTAAGGCAAACACACTGGATTCCTCCTTGCTGCCTGATAGTGTTCTTGGTATTACATGTCAGAATCCAGCAGCAGTGGCAAATTGGAATTACAATAGTCGAAGACTGCTTCTAAAGACAATTTCCTTCCTTTTCTTACTACTTTTTATGGCCTGTTATTTGAATTACATTAGATGTTATTGCCCCAAGTTAGAAATCGGAAAGCATTATGCTGATACCTTCTGGAAAAGCTTGCTTAAAAGCATGAAGTCATTTTGCTATCCAAAAAGACATATTTCACTATAATTTATCTCTGCTGAACAATTGCTCCATAGTAGTGCAATATAGGCTAACTGGAGGGGGAAAAAATCTTCTGTGCTTTTACAAATCCTTTTTTTGCTCTTTTGAAAAAAAAATGAGCGTGTCTAATTTAGCAAGTGGCACCTGAGGCAAGCAGGAATTTGCATAGAGGGATGTACTCTGAAGAAGGTTTTACGCAGTTTTAATATCAAATAGAAGATGAACGTGATGTGATGTGATCTTTGAAGCTACGTGCAAAACACATTGTTAGCATCTTGACCTTAGGAACACTACATCACCATGGCATGCATGCTTGATGACAATATGGGGAATATTCCATAGACAGAAACCTTGTATAATTCTGTAGATGATTTTGCATCTTGTTGATGTTGTCAGTGTGTGTGTAAAACATAGGGAAAGCCACCTGTTTTCCCTTTGAAACTTCTTTTTTTTTTTTTTTTTTTTTTTTTCCCTTTTTTCCATCATTCCACTTCCGGCCATGCCAGGTACTTAGAAAGTCCTTAGGATGCATGATTGCTTTTTGTTTCTACTTTACATGACATCACAGATATATGTGACAAGTTTAAAAAATTGGGAATAGCATTTGGCTTGATTCCAGATTTAAGTGACTATTTGGAATATTCATTACAGATGGATGGTGGAAAAAAAAAATAACTGTAGGTACTTCAGTAGTTTTTTTGAGCAGTTAACTTTATGGGGTACATTTTTTCAGGCTTTTTTTACCTTTGGTCCTTTAAATATAGTTCTATTCAGCAATAGAATATGGTTAAATCCTTGGGGGTAACGTCCATGGTCCTAGAGGCATGGAGGAATGTGTAACTTAGGCAGTACATTGCAGAAATTTCTCCATGATTTTGCACCATCAAACATTCTACTGGGCCGGTGTCACGGTTTAGGGTCAGAGCAGCCCACTAGACCTATAACAGATGCTCCCTGTTAACCCCGCTCTCTCCCCAGAGGAGAAGAGAATGGAAATAAGGGAGAGAGACTGAGCAATTAGAAAAGGAAACGAGAACAGCTTTAATGAAAATGAAAATAACAATGGAATATACACAAATATACAAAACCAGTACCAAACCCCCTGATGGCAATTATGTCATCGTAACCACTGATGCTGTGGAGCAGGCACTGGGGCAGTCCCAGACTGGCCCCCACAGCAGACAAGAGCTGTGTTCAGGAGCTGGATTCTGGTACTGGATTCAGGAGCAAACAGAGTGGGATCAAAGGCAGAACAGTCAGAGTCGTCCTTGAATGCCGGCCAGTGAAGAAGTGAGCAAGAAGCTGGAAGAGCTGAGCGAATCTGAGCAGGGCTTGAACGTTGTGATCCCTCAGCTTTATACCGAATATGACATATGTGGGGTGGAATCTCTTGTTGGTCAGTTTACAGTCACCTGTCCTGTCTGCTCTTCCCTTCAGGTGCCACCTTTTGCTTTCTGCACCCCCCACATGGTACAAAAGATCCATCAGTGACCTTGATCTGCACACCAGTCCTTGGTAGTAACTCTAAACACGGGGTGTTCTCACTGCCAGCAGCAGACACTGCCTGTGAGAACAGGCTGCTAACTTCAGACAGTGCAGTTGGTTAGAAGAATTGAGTGGAAAAGTAAAATCACTGAACAGAATTAGTTCTGTTCTCACTCAAACCGAGACAACTAGTCAGGGATTGGAGCTGTGACTTGTTTCTGTTGCAGTCCTTCTTACCCCATTTAAGAGCATTTGCCTGTGCAAAGACGTTTAGAAATTCTCTGCTTCAGCAAGGAGAGTCCTCCTTCCTCCCCAGATTCATGAGATTTTTATGTTCAATCCAATGACAATCAGGCTTCCTTTTTCCTATGCAACACTTATCCCTGAAAGATAAATAAGATTATGGGGAGGTTGAATATGAAATGGGTTCTCAAAAGAGGTCAGTGACCTTTAGCTTTCATCTTGTCCCTTCCCCATGGAACAACTAGCTTCCAATTTGAGCATATGAGCTGTAGGTATCTTACCAGAAAGGGACTCTGACATAGTAGTTTAAGTAGAAGCATTAAAAAGGAAGAAATCAAACAGTCAGCTGTATGGGAATCCAAATGTAAAGATTGCACTCTACAAATTGCCAGCTGTGTGCTTGGTGGGTATCTTCATGCCCTTTGCTTTGTGTGCTTGACCTGCTGCCCAGTCTCTCCCTGGGGGCAGAGACAAAGGGACATCAGCCCCTCAGGCTGCTCAGTCTGCAGTTCTGAACCATTCAGTCCACAGAAGCTGGACAAAGAGAAGAGAAAGTCAATTTACAGGTTAGTTTTCTCAAACTCCTACCCTAATAGTAATCTTTAATACTTATCATTAATTGATCCATTGCTGGGCAATTAATTCTTTTCTCTGCTTCTAAACCACCACTTTGCTATTCTTAATTTCAAAATCTGGGACTTGTAGGCAATAATAAATGCATAAGAAGAAAACCAGCAAGTAATATGAGTTGAGAAGTGCTATTTTGAATCAGGCTGAAGTATTTAGGAATTTAAGCTAATTCAAAACAAGTGATTGTCAAAAACTGAAGCGGCACTGAAAAAAATCCAGATGAGAGTTTTGCTTTGAAGGGATGTTTCACATGTTTTAGCCAGCCTTAAGTATATAGTAAAAATAAAAGTTTTGTTGGAGTTAGATGACAAGCTCAACTTTATCTTTCATTTCATCTTCACCTCACTTCCACCAAAAACACCCACTCCCCAACATTAAGTTTTGACATGAGAAAGCAAGCAATTATTTATCTCTGACCCAGAGCTAAGTGTTATCCTAATTTTTCAGTCTAGTTACTCAATCAAAGAAGCAATTATTTGCCCAGTGCTAATTAAAAAATTCCAATTCATAATCTGGCTGAAAACTTTGTTGGCTTCATTTATCCTTAGCTACTTATAGTACCTCATCCCTTTTGTACTTTGAAAAGCACTGGGGTTTTTGTTTCCATCTATGACAGAACAACTTCTTAGGAAAACCATGAACTAGCTTTTACCCCAAACATTCTCAGAGCTTTGAATTATGTTTGATTATCAAATACAGAATAAACTTTCACACTAATCATAGAGTCATAGAATGGTAGCGGTTGGAAGGGACCTCCAGAGATCATGGAGTCCAACACCCCTGCCAAAGCACGATCACCCAGGGCAGGCCACACAGGAATGCATCCGGATGGGTTTTGAAAGTCTTTAGAGAAGGTGACTTCAGAAACTCTCTGGGCAGCCTATTCCAGTGCTCTGTCATCCTCACAGTAAAGAAGTTCCTCCTCATGTTGAGGTGGAACCTTCTATGCTCAAGTTTATACTCATTGTTCCTTGTCCTATTCCTGTAGGTCTCTCTGCATCATGTCTAATTTCTTTCATACAGGCTTTTCTTGGGAAACTCAAATGCTATTTGGTATAACCGAACTTTTGCCAGTGTCTTCATTGTGGTTTTCTTTGCTGTTCCGTATTTCCATAGTGTGCTGGTTAGCAAACAACATGTACTAAACTGAAGCTAATCTCTTTCTTCCATCACTGATGTGATCTCAGGTCAAGTGCAATACAAGCTGTCAAGCAAAACATAAAACTCAACATCCATGTGAACAGGACTAGAAATTGTTTGACGTCATGAATAATTTAGGGATAATTAAGTGCCAAAGCTCAAAAATCAGAGTACATTCTATGCTAATGTCATTTCTCCTCCTAGCAAAATGAATGTTAAGCACTTGGGTCATTTGCTAAATTAGTATGATATTTGAATTCAATTACAAAACAAGTATTCAAAACTTTTTCCCAGCAGCATTTATTCTTGTTTTCCCTTGCTTTAAACTGGACACGGGCATCTTCAAGTAACATTCTGTTTTCTTTGGGAAAAAAAAAAATCACTCTAAAATTTCTCATCCATTAAAAAGACAGGTAATGGAGATAAGTTAACTTATAACACATTTTTCTTCTTTATTTCACTGATCTTCTGAATTTTTTTTCTTAGGCCTCATTCATCTCTGGTGCAACAGAAGCAAAAGAATAGCGTAAATACACAGAATTTATTTTTTCATGGTCTTAGTTTTCTTTGTAAAGGCTTTAAAATATCTTTAATTGGAGACAGGACCATCCAGTGCTGAGAATTGCACACTGACATTTTCAACCCCTTCATTTTATTCTGAGCGTTAGGAGTAGCTTTAACAGTGCTCTTCAGATGGACAGATTACGACTGAGCACACTTTAGCACTCAAGGGAGACAATAAATATCCAGGATTTGGGGAATAAGCTTACAAAAGTAAGGGGTCACTCCTGTAGGATGCTGAGGAAGACCACAAAAGGAATTAAAAGTGGCAGATTTAGCGATCTGCCCCACCAGCTGCAAATGCTTGCAGCATTTGTAGTAGGAAGGATAACTACCTTTTGGATTATGTGCTATCAGAGACATATTTTCTATGATTTCCCCTCACTGTGCACTGCATCAATAGTAATTGTTTTAAGATAGCAATTACCATGCAACAATTTGTCATTTCTGTTGTCATTTTGCCCAGTGCCTGAATGGAGCAGGGTGCTGGATGAGAGCAGACTTTGGAATAGTCTGATCCTAGGCTTTACTAAAAGCCTTGGCTTTTAGTAAGTAGGGATAGAGGCTACTTTCAAACACCGTGTCAGCTTTCCAAGGAACACTTGATCAACCACCCTGGGTCAGACCAGAGGCCCCTTTAGCTCTCTGTCACCTACCTGACAACATTTCATAGCGAGGATCTTAAAGAACAAAGGACAAAACCAGAGCAATGCCTTCCCCCCCTACACCTTTCTGTCTTCCAGAACTAAGTCAGAGGTCAAATCTCTGTCTTTGATGGCCTCCCATGGATTTTTCTTCCATGGCATTGTCTAATTAACTTTAGAGCCCTGATACTCTTTTGTGTACTGGGCACTAAGGCAACACAGTTCAAAGTTTACTTAGGCATTATGTGAAAAATCACATCTTTATATTGGCTTCAAATTTACTGCTTGATAATTTAATTTGATAACCCACTTCTTGGGCTGTGAGAAACAGTGAGTAATTGTTCCCTATTCACATAGAGAACAATTCATTAGCACCACTCATAATTTCATTTACCTTTCATTAGATTCTCACTGCAACACTCCCTTTGCAGACTAAAGAGTGATAGTGTGCATAAATTCTGTGTGTTCACCTTTCCTTCAAGTACAACCCTTTTGATATATGCTGTTTGTGTTACTATGTAATACTGACAGTCCATGTTACACACATGGTTATTGGGATGTGACAAGAGAATCTGATTTTAATAGAAATGAGAAAACCTGGAGGACTCACTTTTTTCCTCTCTGTTTTCAAGAATAAAATAGACAATATTTATTTTTAAAAGTCCACTTTAATAAATTGTATGCTGTTTATGGTTTGTTTTGTTTTAAAAATGTCTAATATAATTGTTTGTTTTTTATGGTTTTAGTTCTTGATATCTCTATGATGTTACATCATAAAAGCATGAAAAGGCATCACCATAGGGAACTCAGTAAGGGGTGTACTGAATGAATATGGTTAGCTGAGGCTCTCTTCTTTTGCTTTTTCTGTGTGTTAAAACTCTAACTCAAAAATCTCTTGGGGTAATAATATCTCAAGGGCAACGTTATTTGGTGGTGTGGTGGAGTTTTCCCTCCTACAGAAGTGCTCGCACATCATGCTAAGATGAGGTTTCTTAATGCTAAACACTTCTTTTTCATAAGTGAACTGCAAGGTTACCACAATCGGAGTGTGTAATCCTGGATAACTGTGGTGTTGCCTTGCGCTTCCTTCATAGTTAAGTATGGTTATAATGCTGGAGGAGCACATATTTGAGCAGAGGAAGCAGGGACCATGCAATAACCTCACAAACTGTCATTGACAGGGACTGCCAAGCAAAGCTAAGTAGTTCATGGAAAAAAAATCCTGGCCACAAGATCCTTTTTTCACATCACACTGTCCTGCAGCCTGCACGTAGCATTTATTTTTTACGAGAGAAAATATTGGAGTTTTTTAAAAATGCATTTGAAGACCACAGGGCTCAGTCTTGTTCGAACAGCCTGGCCTGGCACTGGAGGCTGTGGAGAGGTGTCCTGAGCCCTCTCTGGGCAGCACTGTGCTTTTGGCAGCTGGGGAGGAAGGGGCGGAGGCAAAGGGCAGGTGTTTGGCTGGAGTGACAGAGCCAGCCACCTTCAGAAGTGGTGCTGGGAGAGGTCAACTCTCCACTTCCAGCTTGTACAACCAGCATCACACCTGTGATTCACCCATGGTGAAGAGCGTGAGTCATTACAGAACAGGTGTAGTTTTTGAGTTAGTCTAAATTCTCACCTCAGTCTAAATGCCTCTGGGGCTCTGTTCCTGTTCTCCAACTAGGTAACAGATTGTCTAAGTTTTCATTAGACAGGCATAATAAATGCCAATTGCTTGTTAAAATGGGTAGTTCTTGTAAGGCCTTGGACAAAAAAAATTTGTTTTATCACAAAAAAGAGAGGCAAATGTGTGAGATTAATCACCAACTGGGCAAAACTGACAGCCAGCTTCCTTGCTGTATGGATACAGTTGTATGCTGAGTAATTCTGTGTGAAGGAAAAGATGAACCACAGAGAATTTTCACTTCAGTATGTCAGACTGTAGAGTAACATAGTAAATATAGACATTCATAGTCCACTGAGCACAAGTTAAAAATGCCTTAGTATGAACTACAAGCTAATAGCAGAAATGGACTTAATAAGGTGCTGGTATGATGTGAAGAGCTGTAGAATTTACTAGTATTTGCATAAGTGATCAAGCAGAGGGCCAATACTCAACCTTGATGAACAATATAAGCTTGTCAGTGACACTGAAGGACTGAGATGTGCATTCAGACAAGGCTATTTCAAATAATGAAATTCAATATGTGCCAAGTGAACTGCTTAAAGCCTTCCTGTGTATTGAGCGCTGCATACTCATTTTTCCCCTTTCAGTTACCTCTTGATACATACTAATATTTGCACTGGATCTGTTGTGCTGAAAGGAGAAAGAGGCTGAATCACATCCAAGGTTAAGGTAGTTGTAGGGAAGCTATATTGTATACAAAGGGAAATTCAGCTAGAGAGCCAACGTATCTGCTCCACCAAGTAGAAAACCAATTTAAAGCAAATGCTGCACTGGAATGTTCTTACTGGAGCTGATGACACAACTAACAGAAGCAAAAAGCAATATATGACTCAGTTCTCCACAGGGAACTTCCAGATTCTGGAAAATACATTTCATTTTCCCTTGTTTCATTAATGGGGATGGGAGGGTTTAAAAGTCTTGTGGTTATGGTTGGCATAGGAAAGTGAGGGCATACTGAGTGGTACTTCAAGCTCTGCTTCAGATTCCTGGTGTCATTCAACAAATCCTTTAAAAGATTCAGAAATAATTACTACTCAAAAATGTCATTTAGTCCACATGTCCCAGATAAGTGCCTTTCCTTCTGGGTCAGTCTTTTTAAGGTGTGGCTAATGATACATCTCACAGGATTGTTATGATCCTGTTAATGACAGTAAATCAGGCTGAACTTTTTAGATAGGAAACATCAAGAAAGTGCAATATTGTTGTTACTGTTGCCTATTGTAGATTATGCTATTGCTAGTGCTGTGTCTATGATAATTCAGTCTAAATAAATCTAATGAAATGCTGAAAGACAAATTCTTTACAGCAGTGTCTTAGAACTGTATCCATGAGCAAGATATTGTAGTAGCAACTTACAGGGGAACATCCTGAAAGGAAAAGTCCCCCCTGCTATCTATATAGTAGAAGAAAATTATACCAACTCACTATCAGATCTGTGCAGCCACTGTGTACAGTCAGCAAAGATAATGCAATCCAGCAGCAAAGCCTTAGATCTTCATTTTTCCTATCCTTTTTTTTTTCACTTTGCGCAAATACTATTGAAAAAAACCCAACAAACCAAGAACCCAACAAACAGAGCAATAAAATGTTGAAGGCAAAAGAAACTTGTTTTCAGAAAGGGACCCAAAGAGATTCTGATGTAATCACATCTTCCAAGGCATGCCCAGCCTTACAGGTAAATTAATCTCTCCGTGGTTGAGAGACCCTTTCAAATGCACTTTCAAACTCTGCTGACATGAGCATTGTCAGAATAACAGTAGCTAAGCAGAGGGCCAGGAGTATTCAGATAAGTGATTGGGACAGTCAATATAGAGTAAAATATTTGTGTTCCTCTTTGAAGCTTTTCTAGAAGAGGGTATGAGGAGGGTTGGATAGAGTGCCCTCTTTCATTGGAAACTGTCCACTTGCACTAGAAATAAAACTTTCTTGTCTACATTTCATCCTCAAGGAGATCTGTTCATTATGAAGATTCACTCATGGTATAACTTAATAGAAAACACATTCTGCTTTTTTACATTCATGATATTAGTCAAATGCAGCCTAATTTTGAGGCCAGAGGGATTATAAATATTTGATGTGAGTCAAGTGGATTGTAACATGCACATAGTTTGTTAGATCATGGGCACCTACCAATACATAAGGCTGTGTTTTTCATTGCAATCTCTTTGGAAGGAACAGGCTTTTAAAATGTAGCATACTCTTTTGCGTTTGAAGTATTTTCTTTTCTTCACCACATGTACAACATCATTGTTTTCATGAGCAAATGGGTACAGAAAGAGCTAGTAAGCAAGGCTGGTTAGAGTGCCCTACAGGAGAGAAACCTAATGGCATCTCATGATGTAAGCATGTTGGATTCTGTTACATGATCCTGTGAATGCCAAAGGTTGAATTCCCACTGGATTAGTCAGAAAGCAATGGATTTCACTTTGTGTAGGACAGAGTGATACAGTCAAGACAACAAGAGGTATAGCTTTGGTGCTTCTCACCGTGCAGCCATTCAACAGCTGAGCAAAGCTGCATTGCTTGGAGGAAATGAGGCTGTCTAAACTGATACCCTTCTTTTTCTTTGCCAGATCACCTGCTTCTTGGACAATGGGGAGAAAGGCAGCATTTGACACTTTTCTTTTTCTTTTTTTTTTTTTTTCCAGATACAGAAGAGTAAAAATATATAAAACCAAAACAAAACAAAACAGAGACTGCAAATTTCTTTCATCATTTTAGCTGAGCTTCTTCATTCCTGTTCTCCTCCTTCCGCAAAGACCAGTTTCTGGGGAAGGCGTTAAACAACTTTCAAAACACTCCTCCTTCCACTGGCTACTTCACAGCTAATGACTCTGGGTTCTAGGGTGGGGGCCTTGTTTTTTTGGGTCAGTTTTATTTTTGTTTGTTTGTTCTTGTATGTGTGCATTTCTTTTGTTGTTCTGGGAAGCATTTTGTTAAAATACCCAGGTGGTGATTTCCTGATTAAAATGGTTCCATTTTTCTGGACAGGTCAAGCAAATAGATGAGAGTCACCTTCAAAAGATGGTTTTGCCATTTGCCCTGCCTCAGCTTGTGAAACCAACATTAGGACGATGAAAAAAATACAAAAAAACCCCAACCCAAAAACGAAAAAAAACCAACAACCCAAACACCAAAAAACCCCCCAAAACACCAAAGACAAAAAAAAATCCCAAACCAACCAATAACAAAAAATATCAAACTTGACAATACTGCACTTTTACTCTTTTTGTTTTCCCCAAAAGCCTTTTCCAGTTGCTAGTAGACAGAATTTCACATTGGTTTTATTCTTGCCATAGAAGATTTTATTAATAAGAATGGTGAATTTATAGTCATTTGATCATTGTTTTGTCTTTTCCAGATGATAGCAAAAAGTTTTTGTTTCTAAACAGCAGGCAAACTCACTCAAGCCTTTGATTTTGATCTGTTTTTTTGCAGCTAGTAATAGGAAAGGAATAATTGATGGAAGTGATATTCCCTTGGAGCAAATTTTGTTTTCAGACTCTGAGAGCACGTACTAATGTACTGCTCAACTGTGCCTGACTTAACTTGAGGTTACAGATAATGAGCTGTTTCCCACATTTGTTCATGGGCTACTAGTAACTGCTCTTTGTCTGACCTGAAGATTTAAGACAGGAAGGGCATCAGGGAATCACACAGATTAATTCTTACTTTCATCTCAGTGTGGTCTTTCTTTCATTACTGACTGAATGGACAGGCCAAAGAAATGGAAAAGCATTGCTGGAGAGGTGCAGACAGACAAAACCAAAATGAAAAAGTGTGTCATAAATACAGTGCTGGAGTTGGTGGATAAAACTGACTCATCCAGTGGACTTAGGCACGTGGAAAGTAGCCATTATATTGGCCCATTTTAAAGAAGAAATGTTAATAAACTAACCCAGGCCTTGATTCAGGAAGTTATGTTTGTATAAGAAGCATCAGACATGTTTGTAAGTGCTTTTCTGGCTTGGGATCTTGGTAGGGATCTGGTTAATTCTCAGTAATTTTACCTGTCTATGTGTAAATCAAAACACGTACATACATATACACTTGTTTTTTGCCTAACTCCTTTTTATTCAGGGTCATATCTTGCTCTGCTAGTTGTATACATATTTTACAAGGAACCAGACCGCAGTCATGGCCCTTTGCTATGTAGAGAATATGCAAAACATTGGCTTAGGAACGTAAGTCTTTGGTGTTTCCTTTTCATGTTCAAAAGCACAGAACTTTACCACCAGTCTTTATTAGAGCTTGGGTCTTTGTCCCTGCTTAAACTGTGCATGCACAGGGACAAGCTTCCCATAACAAGAGCAAAAATCAAAGCAGTGTGCTCAGCTTAAGTCCACAGTTATTTGCGAGTCGCTTCTCACTCAGGAGTGTTTCTGTGTGAGGTTTTGATTATTGAGGCTAGAGACATTTTGAGTTCTTTATTTTGGACACCAGAGTTTGACTTTGTTCAAAGCCAGAGATTTAGGTTGGGTACATGCTGTGAAAAGGCTGCACTTCAATCATATGTTTTTAGAAGGATCACAGAATCACAGAATGTCAAGGGCTGGAAGGGACCTTGAAAGATCATCCAGTCCAACCCCCCGCCAGAGCAGGATCACCTAGACCAGATCACACAGGAACACATCCAGGCGGATTTCGAATATCTCCAGAGAGGGAGACTCCACAAACCCAGCTGGGCAGCCTGTTCCAGTGTCTGTCACCCTCACAGTGAACAAATTTCTCCCTATGTTTATGTGAAACTTCCTATGCCTCAGCTTCCACCCATTACCCCTTGTCCTATCATCGGGCATCACCAAGAACA
>JANIJG010022341.1:0-27233 GCA_024611175.1 Megaceryle torquata
AAGTGTCTTTTCACTTAAATTAAAATTCTGACACAGTTTAAGAAAACTTAGGAAAATTAAAATTCGGAAAGTTTATTCAAAATGCAGATTTCACCTTGGAAAGGGAAACTTCAGAAATACTCCAAATACTCAATTATTTTTAATAAATTGGACATGGAAAGCACTCAGATAATACTGTTTTGAACAGTAGTATAAAAATGAAAAATAGAAATAAACACAGGGAGAGAGAGCCTTTTTACTTCCTCTTGTTACAGGATTAAATGGACATTCAACTAATACTTAAAGGTGGCATCCAAAATTGATGAAAGAATCATTTCTCCTCATGACAAGAAAAACTGTTAAATTGCAGTCTTTGTTGCCATAAAATACAGTTATGACTAAGGCCTTGGGACATTTTCTATATCAGTCTGAAAACAGATTGAGAAAAAGCCACTGTAAAGATATGCCTGGAGAATTTAATTCATTCTGAGCCTAAGCAGAAAGAAATTACCAGTATCTCCATTTATAATTGAACTGGAAGCTGATCAAGTGAACCCCCTAAGTGGTTGCTCACACTGAAGATCAGGAGGAATGTATAAGAGAATAACAAATACAAGAACTTTCCTGAAATGCCTTTTTTTTTTTAGAAACTAGTAAAGCAATGGAATTTGTGTGGCTGACTCATATATTAATTTGGAAAGCCTTAATTAGTGGCTATAAAGAATATTGTTTTCCTAAGTAGGAACAACATCAATTGTTTATCATTAAGAGAAAATATTTTTTTTCTGTGATTTTTACCACTGCTGTATTAAAATCCAAGTTTTTTTTGTGTTTTACTCCAGCTGTTTGTAATATATAGAGGCATAATATGTGGATCTTGCAAAACTGCCAGTGGATTGCCATAAGTTCATTTTTAAAGAATCCATCAAGACACTAGGTAAGGAGCAAAGATGCTGTCAGCTGATGAGTTGGAGAAATACATTGAAGGATAGAGTTTTTGAATGGTAGAAGCCATATAGTGTAGTCATAGTGTGAAGCAAAGGAAAACATTTGCCTTAATCAGTAGCAACCACTTGTATCTCTTTCCAGGGCTCCCAGTACACAATCCCTTCAACAGATCCTAAACCTACTAATGTAATGAGTGTAGAAAAAGGAGACATTATTGGCACAAATTCATCACAGGGAAGATGTCACACAAGAACTCTTCAGTGCATAGCCTCTTCTTACTTTCTTATCCTCAAGATTTTGTGTTTACACAGACTGGAGACCAAAGAGGATTTTTATCTCAACTAATTTTAACCATGTGGAAATTAGACATCTAATTTCATGCTTTGTGGTCAAAGGAGACTAGCATCACTAGAGCATAGTTTATCCCATCTATCTTTGACACATGTCTTTGGATGGGACAAATACCCCTTTGTAAGTACCTGTGTCTGCTCATTAATTATATAGGGAGACTTGATGAGTAATTTAGATTAGACATATCACTTTTAGAAGATAAAGATAGGTGAGATGGTTGGAACTCTAGCTTCAGTGATCAAGACCCAGTTCCATGTGCAAGCTTTCTGTTAGTAACAAGATTTCTAGGAGTCCTTCCATGATAGCCAAGACTGTGGATTATGAATGTTAAGACATTTCAGATACCAACAGATAAGATAGCTAATAAAAATATTCTTACAGATTATAAATAAATCACACTCCAGAAAGTTAGATAAAGTTGAAAAAATAGAAATATTTTCATGTACTTACTGGAATGCTATTCAGTTTTCTAAAACTGCCAAATCATAATTCTACTTTAAGAGTCTTGCTTTATGTTGTCTTATGTTTTATGGAACTAAAGATTTGCTATATTAGAATTGCTCTGAATAAACTCATAACCATTTTTTCCAATAGAACAATTCTGTGTTTTCCCCCTGGAGAAAAATGTATGTGTGGGCAAAAAGTTCATATGTTTTGATGAGGAAAGTAAAAAAAAAATCTTGCCAGTATTTCATAACAAAGAAACAATTTATTATTTTATTTTTAAACTTTGATTCAGAATTATGTTTCTGTTCTTCAGCAAATCTATTTGGAAATACAAGAAGAATGTTTGGAATATTATTTCAGAATGTATGATGATTTTTGTTGCAAATACATTATTTGACATTTCTCAGCTGAAACAGAGAATACTTCTTCAGTGAGAAATCTGTGCTCTTTGACTTCTCATCCCTCTTCAGAATTCAGAAAGCCATTACAAAGTGTCAGATGACTTCCTGCAAGAGGGAAGATCCATTTTTAGAACAGAGAGTCTTAGTATGTTACAACAGGGTTTAGAGTCCCTCATTATGATGAAGGCCCCATTATATTGCTTGCCACAATAGGAGAAGACATTCTCTACCCAAATAGTCTATATTCAAGAGGATCACTTGCTCCCCCATTATTTAGATGTAGGGTGCAGATACCTGTCTGCTAAAGGTCACATGAAATAGGGGCATCCCTGGAGCAATGCTCCACTGCTTCAACCACAGGATCATTTTAGGGTTATGTGGAGTGTAAGTCACAGTAGAATCTGGAGTTAAATAATTATGTTTTAAGTTGTTTGTGTGTTTGATTGCACAACAGTCAGTGGTTACTGAAGGGCCAGTTCCTTGGGACTGCTATGAATAGAAACTTCTGAACTCATAGTTAAATGCAAGATGCTTTCTACTATCTGATAACAGCCTTTAGAGATGCTTTCAGAAACCTCAGGTTCATTTCTGGTGATTCCACGCTTTAGGAATAGTTTCTTGATGATAAATTAGACATTGACTTAGGGCACCAGAAGGTTGTTTACCAATTTTTAAATATATAGTTAGGGTTATGGTTATATATTTAGAGTTCTTTATATGTATACACACATATATATATTTAACAAACATATTTTTCAAGTTTTATAATAGTCTAGGAGAGACGTCTGGCTAGGTTTTTCCCATAAAAAAAAAGTGGTGTTTGGCAGTGCTGGGTGTGGGAAACCCCATGTAACTTGAAATCCAAAATGCTGACCTGACACCATTAGGGTGTAGCTTGTGCTTGGCTGCTGGCTGCTTTTACATGTAGATTTTAACTGTGCCACTCCTGACATCATGCTGGAACATAACCTGACTTGCTTACTCAAGGCCAGGTTTTGCCTTCCTGACTTACATTGGCTTCAGCTGGGCAAAGCCTTTAATTTTAACCATATGCTGGAAACTCAAGCTCATGTCTAAAGCTCACCTCTCTTTCTTTCTGTTTTTTAGCAGACAGGTTTGGGCAACTCACCAACAGTGAGGTAAGCTTTATCTGGGAGTAGTATATTCCACTCAGGTGAAACTTTGAAAGAACACAGTATATTTATATGACAAAGGTGTAAATTCATCATGTATAAATACACTGGAAGTAAATTTACTGCAGTCACTAATATAGCAGTAGCAGCAGGATTTTCCTATGGGTGTGTGAAGGTCCCCTGAGATTCTGAATATGCCTCAAAAGTCAAAATTTTGGCTTCACTGTAGTCTGCAGCCAGATGAACCAGTGAAAGGTCTCCAAGGTGTATTTATCCTGCTTCAGTTGTACTTCTGACTGGACTGTGAGACACTACTGCAGAGAGTTTGCTGAACCAACTGCTAAGAAGGTTTTCAATATTTTCCTTCATCCCCTTATTATATTCAAGGTGATTTTATGGCTTTCTTCGTCTTTAGGAAGGCTAACACTCTTGCAAGACACTTAGATAATACATAACTACCCCTATTTTTAGATTCTAAAACTATTCCCTAATGTATTTTGTATTTTCAAATCACTGTCCATTCTAATCTATACAACCTTCCTCTCAAGTGCAAACATGCTATTAGCAAATCCCCATGATTTTAACATGCTGAACTGTTGCATAAATGAACTAGCAAAAATATTTAATCTACAGTTGCACCCTCTTTTCCTCTTCCCTCTCAAATTTTTATTGGGTAGAACATGCAGAATTGTTAAATCCCATTGAAGAGGAGCCATCCTGGTGACCCCGTAATTATGTGCAAAATTAAAAAAAAAGAAGAAAAAAGACAGGTGAAGGGAAAATCTTTATTTTAAAAACAAAAGTATAAAGTGTTTTCTCATTTAAAATATTAATATTTTAATTGCTATTTTTGTTTAATTTTGAAAAAACAAAACAAAACAAACTGACATGATAACCCAAATATTTGTAGGACTATTAGTCTCTTCTAAAAACCTGGTGTGTGAAAAATGATGAGGAGGTGTTCAATCACAAGAGATGCACTGGTGAACAGGCACCTGAAGTGACACAGACAAGGTCACGCCATATTTCTGTGGCAGGGCCCAACATTGATCACAGCTCCCAAAATAAGTCCAGTGTTAACCAGAAGGCCATACACCTTCCCTTGGGACAATCACTCCCTTAAAGCTATGTAATGCATCTCTTCCATTTAAAATATTTGAATTTGATAGTCTCTGTGGGCCTGAGCTTGCAGCTGCTCTGTTCATGGAAATATATTTGAATTCAAGATGAAAATGAACAATCCACTTCATGTTAATAAACAGCTCTGTTTATCTCACACTGTTTAATTTAATACTGAAGTCAAAGTATATTCTGTAAACATTCACATTCACACACACACTCACTGCAGTTCTCAGCTGCCCCATGCAGGTTTGCAGAGGTCAAAGGAGAACTCCTGGTCTCCAGTGAGGGACTTTGCAATCTCTTAGACAAAGAGACAGAGGAAAACCATTGGTATTGTGGGGTAAGTACAGGACCCAGAGAATTTTGCTTAAATGGTCAGAAACAGCATTAGAATATCCTGATTTCAGGCTTGAAGGGACTATAGAGGATCCACTTCCCAGGAAACTCCTGAGCTCTCTGTAAGCTCAGGCAGATCATTCCACTCTGGCAAAAGCAGATTATGTATTTTCAAAATAGTTATATCTAGAGTCTACAGTAAATGCCATGACTGTACATTACATCAGCTGTGGATGTGAGTAACACTAACAATATTCATATTTTATGTTATCTAAAAGCTCTTTATTTCTGGACTGCGGAACAAATGAGCATTTAGCAAATGACATTATATATACAGAATCACAGAGATCTAACCTAAGTAATGTTACATGGTTTGTTTAGAATTTAAAGATCTACCAATATTATTGGCTGCAATGTCTAATGGAAGATTAAAAAAAATATGCATTTCTTGTAAAAGTTTAATACCCCCAAATTAATTGTATTTTGGCACCACTACCCAACAATATTCTGGCTGTTGACTTCCCTGGGTCCAGAACTTCACTGTCATACAAATAAGGGCCTGTTTGCTGCAGGAGTGCAACTTGCAGACTCAGCTATGCCGTTCCAGCATCCCTTGACCTGGGTTAGGCTGTCTTGGGTTAACTCTGATTAATATCATTTTATGACAGTGAAAGGAGCACATTTGCACAGAGCTCTGATGTCTCTTTTTTCCAAAGTTCCTTTTCATATTTATAGGAATCAAGGCAACATTAGGAATGACCCATCCACTCAGCAATAATCACATGTCATTCTGGTTTTGATTTTACAGCACACCAAACTAATTTCTTCTGACAAAACTCATGCAGGATCTTTTCTTGGAATATCCTCTAATTCACCACAGATGGAAGTTGCTATGCTAGCTGTGAAGGAAGGCTACTCATTACTTGCTAAATATATTTCCTCCTATGTGATCTTCTTTGCAGAAGGCAGATGTGCTTTGTACAAGTTGTATGCATGCGTGTATTTGCTTACAACTACATCAGGGCGTACAGGAGGCATGCAATAAGCATATGTACACTTGGCTTTTTAAATTATATTTTATCTTCACTTGTGTCTCTAAAGTTTGATATTTGAGAAAAGTACTTGTGGCAGGGATGACTGAAGGATCAGACAGACCCCCAGGAATATTTATCTATGTGAAGAAAATTCACAATAAAACTGTTCAGATACTAGATTTAATTTTGTGAAATATGTATGAGAAATTTTTTTTTAAGTATAGCAAAGATAAAACACAGGGTTAATTAGAACCAAATGTTGCTTAGATTGGCACCCTAATGTGCTCTGATCAGTGTGGTGATTAGCTTCAGATATTTTGAATAACAGTTACTCAAAAGATATTATATTACCTTCCATGTCTAAAGGGGCTTAGTAACAATAAATATGCTATTCAAGATGCTATTATTTTCAGTGCGGATAGAAATGCCTGACTGGACAACAACTGCAGGACTGTATCTAATTCCTTGTGCACAAAAGTAAAAATTAACACTTTAGCTCTTACAGGAAGTAACACACATTTTGTTTCACATACTTCTCCATTCTCCCATAAAAACCTAACAGATTATGATGAACAGAAATTCAATCTTGTGACTATTCCTATTTCCTAAGAATTAGCTTATCATCAATTATTAAAATGATGAAAAAATGGTTCTCCATGAAACAAAACCTCTAAAAATTAATTAAAGATATGACAGTTACTTTGAAACCTATGAAAGGAAAAAGGATATCTTGTTTTTTAACCTGACAGAAGCTGCATATTAGCCACTGACTCTTCCTGGGTGAGTTCAGGTGGGGTCTTCCTCCTTGGACATCAGAGTGTCCAATCAACACCTACCACAGGTTAGCACTCATGGCAGTGATGGGGTCTGCTGCTGTCAAAATTAATTTATTTGGATTGAATTTATTTATTTGTAAAATGAATTTTTTTTCAGGGCTACAGTGAGACATAACAACTGTAAAAATAGCTCCAGACTGGCCTCTGGGCTGCCTGGAGCTTTACTAGTAAATAAGAAGCAGGGATTTAGCAAGAGGAAGGCATGGCAGAGAGGTGTGGCTTGCAGCTCTTTTAGAAGTAGCCAAGTACATACTTAAGTGCATTTCTGGAGGGAATACATTTCAGAAATGTGGGCTTGCTACCAAGAAAAGTCAGTCAGCAACAGAACTGGCTTGTGGTTAGGGCACTGGACTGTGACTCAGGATATCTGGGTGCTAGTTACAGCTCAGCCACAGGCTTCCTCTTGACTTGAAGCCAATTATGTAATCTTCCCCCCCCAAGGTGAGCAATAGCTCTCTCCTTTCTTGCAAGGAAGTTGTGAGGAAAAAAAAAAAAATCATTAGTGTGTGCAATGTATTCAGAGTCGACTTCTTAGATAAGCATTTTGGGAGAAGGGTCATACAAATTTTGTAAAAGAAGGAACCTATTGGGTTCTCAAAGAGTTTCCATAATATTAGATTATATGCAATTTTTTTTTTCTTAAGCCAATAAATAAATAATGCTTCATTTAATCTCATGCTAGTTGGAAGATCAGACTTCTCTAAATCATGTTGCTACAGTTTTGCCATCTGATGGATTACTGTGTTTCATGTTTTTTGTTTGTTTCTATAAAGAGGACTAAGAAGTTGCTAGATGTATCAGTGATTCATCTTTTTTTTTTTTTTTTAATCCAAAGAATATTTTCTAATGTGAAAACTATGTTCAGAGATTAATAATATCTTTTTTACCTGTTTTTTTATAGATGAAAAGCAGAGCAACAAAGAGTTCTAGGTATACATCAGGAAATGATTGGTAGAAGTCATGGCACCCAGCTTTATCATAGACACACCTCTTTGTAAAGTGGTGGTGGAAAACAAAACTAGCTTATTGGAGTGAATTTTCACCACCTTATGTTGTGTCTTGGGCTCCAAAAATTGACTAGGGCTATATCTAACCAACATCCTGGTGTGCATACACATAGAACCCATTCTGGCTAAACTGAGACAGAGCCATGGATTGTGAAAGATGAAGTGAGCTCCCCATCAGCTCCAACACAGCTTGTAGTGCATATTTCTTACTGAGATAGATGTGCAGCACTTGTGTAAGATGAATTCATTCTGATATGAGTAGACAATACTAAACAGGAGGATATATCATAACAGCACAGACCCCTTCTGAAGGTGTCCACCAGACTTGCTTAGGTTGTAACTCCATCACTGCAGACAGGTTGATGGAAACTTCCTTAGTCCAGAAAGACTGTAACATCCTGGCTGACAGCAGAGGAGGGGAGTTTATGATTATCAATACTTATCTTTTACCTAATATGTCACTTTGATAGCTGTGTCATCAGATGCTGCCCTAGTACTGTGTATTCCCCAGCCTGCTGGCAGAAAAGACAGGGAAAAGGGCAAGGTTAGCAGTTACCCTGTAAAGAGAGCACTGACTGAAGACGCAGAGCTAAAGTGCCAGCTTCTGGGCTGGCAGCATGTGCTTAGGGAACAGTAAAGGACAATGAACTTCAGGCACCAAGATAGAGATACGAATTCAAACCGTAAAGCTTGGGCAGGGTACCATGTTTAAGGCCAAATTCTTAAAATACACACCAAACAAAAAACTTCTACATTCTTTCCTTCTGCCTTTCTGATTTCTGTTTCAGAAACTGAGTATGGATCTTATCCCATAAAGGCCTTACTTTGATCTGTTTTTCTCACATCGATAAATCCAGGGAGCCAAATGCTACAGAACTGAACTGCTCTAGGAGAAAAATGATCTGAGCTCTGTGTATTCAGAGCATGGTGTGAGATTATTAGTGTGCATTTCATTCTCAGCATCAGGAATAAAGATTTCCTAAAGCTACATTGCACTATAATGACTTTAAGAGGCCTGGATCTATTTCAGTTTTAATGCTCTTCATTCATTAAGTTTGTGTTTTTTACAGCATATCCCTTAAACCAAATCTACTGTTCCTCTGAACCAGCAGTGAACATCTGTCCCATGTCATACAGCTTCCTGTACTGCTTTCCTTGTTCTTTCCTTTTGCACAACCAGAAAGGGACAAGTTTTGACACATCCCCCACCACACACACACATTGCTTGTCCCAACTCCTCAAAGAAAAATAAAAGCACTATTGTGGTTTTATTTTAACTACTTGAATAGGAATATGCTATCCTATCAAAGTTTGCCAGAAACTTACTCTAGAAGAAACAGAGCCAACAAAACTTTAAGGAAATTGCCTGCTTTATTATCGTTTCTGTTCCTAATGGAATACATGGAGAAACAGAAGACATCAACTAATATTGCTTTTATTACTCCTATTTTTGCTGGTTAGCTGTCTGTACAGCCACAGTGCCTGGGACACCCAGCAGGATTTCACAGAAATTCCTTTATTTTTTAAATAAAAATTTGGAATAGAAAACCCTGACTCAAAGAACAAGTTTATGCTTGTCCAGGCACCTATGAATCAATTCTGTGTCTAAGAAGGAGTGTGGGGGAGCATTTCAAGGTGTTTAATTGGAAGCTTCACAAGTGAACTAGGAATATTGGCAGGTCCAGGACAGAGTACCAGTGAAGCTAGTGCAACAGTAGTGATGAAAGATAAGGAGGTGATAGGCAGTACAGAGCTTTGAAACGTAAGATAGTTCTTACAGTGTGGTGGAAAATAAGGAGACAGAGGAGAAAGGAAGGACAGGGGAGAAACAGGTAATATATGACTAGTAAAATTAATAGCCTGAAAAACTACAGTTCAGTCAGAATATAATCAGAGAAGAACAGGAAGAGGAGAGAAAATCTCTCCCTTACAGTATCTTTATTTTGAATGAGAGCATTAAACTACCTAGTGTGTCATGTTAATTAATTTTTACATTGTTATTTCATTCTACATTACCATGCTATTATTCAGGCCTGTATATAAAATCTGCAAAGAAGTATGACTGATTGTCTGTTTGAACTTTGAAACACCTTGTTTGGTTGGTTTTGATTGTTTCTTGCCAGATGGTTGAGCATATGTTTAGTAGTTTTACAAGGGGAGAAAAAAAAAGCAAGCCAAGCAACAAAAAACTCAACACATGTTGTATACAGTTAAGAGTTTAAAAGGTATTGGCAATGATTATTAGCTTCTAGCACAAAACTAATGTTAAAAATAGTCATAGTGGCAGGATACAGTTTAGGGCTGAAAAGACCTGTGTTTACATCCCTGTATCTCTAGAGATACATTCCACAGACTTGGAAAGGAATTAACTTGTTTAACTTCAGCAATCTAAAATTTAGCTGAATAGTCTTGAAGCAGTTGTCTGGGATGACTCTTTCTCCAGTGATGAGAAAGTTTTCTCTGAGGAGCGTATTTACCTGCTCTCTCCAAAACAACTATCTTCAAATAGGAAAAATCACCTTGGGTAGGTGTCTGCTTCCCTTCTTTGATTACTGACAGAGACTAAGGCCTTAAATTGGACTGCACACCACCTTTTAGGTCACTAAATTTAGATGTAATCTAAACAATCTCATATCATGTTATAACAGTGTCCAGGATGATTGACAGATATTGCACAACTAAAGCAAAGGAGAACAGAAGCTTTCCCTCATCAGGAATGAGACAATGGAATGGATCCTGTTGCATGTGTTCCTCTTCTTGATGTGTTTTTCTTCTGCTTTTTCAATGTTTTACATTCATTTCCAGATAGAAACCATGGCCTAGATTAATCCTACCTCATTAAAGACACTTAAGTGAGGTATCTAAACTAGGAGCCTGGTTGACCTTGCTTCCTGTGCAGATGATCAAAAGAAAGACACAGACTCTTACATGCAGAGGATAGCTTGGAGGTGCCAGGCTTGCTTTACAGGCTAAGGGAGGGCCCCCAGAGTGAGCAAGTTCCTAGCTCAGCTGCTGCAGGTAATTGTTTGAGGTTAAATAGGATATCAACTTAAGTGATAGTTGCTCATAACAATGTGAATTCATCATCCTTTAAAGATCTACTCTAATGCAGGAAAGCAGTGAAAGAAGGGTTTTAATCCTTGAAAGAATTAGGCCTTTTCCTCTAGGCTCTGTCTATAAATAGTGGATTAATTATTTCCCAAAGGGAGAGATGGTAGTTCATGCTTGACTATGATAACTTAGACTAATCATCAGTCATCCTGATTTTGCCCTGTAGTGTGTAATAGGGACATTTAGAAGTGTAAACTGAAGAAAGAAGAAAAAATCAATAGCACAGAACACAACTTTTCCCTCCTCCACTAAAGAATGAAGATGTTTGTATCCAAAATGTAGAAGGCATGGCAGGTAGGTTACCATTGGCTATTTCTTTCCTAGGACAGTTCAAGAAAGGGGTGAGGATGATTGAGGATGAGATTTGTTTGGTAGATACACATCTATGTGAGCTTGATCTTCCAGTGGAATTGTCAGGAACTGAAGTGCACTTCGAGGCATGCTGTTGCAGAGGGAATAGGTGCCTGATGTTTGTTAACCCAAATGAAACGTTTCCCTTTCGGTACAGAGATAAAAGTCAGAATTTCATACCATCACTCAGCTACCAACATTGTGCCTTTCATGACCAACAAGTGATGGTTTCTGCACACAACATACTGCAGGAGAGTTTAGCTCAACCTCTTTCAACTCTTGTGGCTTTGAATCCATAATGGAGCACTTGCAAATTACTCAACAAAACTGCACCAGGATGAGAATTATGGAAAAACATGGACAGTCTTCAAAAAACTGACTTTGACAAGCAACCAATGCAATGAATACAGTGTATTTTAAGGGAGAAAGAAAGAGGCAGGAGAGGAAAGAGGGAGAGAAAGGCTTTCAAAACATATCAAATGAAGCTTGTTTGACAGTAATCACTGCAGGTGGGGAAGCTGATTTTAAGTGTGAAAATATTTAACTCTTTATTGTATACAAATGTTTTCATAAAGTAGTCATTTGTGTATGTGTGTGTATGTGTGTGTGTGCATGCACGCACACATGCAGCAAACAGAAATCTATTGAGTTCCACCAGACCAGACGTCTGCATTCTGGAGGGCTCATTGCAGCCAATAAATTTAACGAAACCTTTTTTTTTTTTTCTTTATTTTATGAATTCTGCTATAAAAGCTAATCCTCCTTTCTAGACTTAGCATAATTACAAGACACTATTCTGAGTGCCAAAAATGTCAACTGTAGGTTGCAAACATGGATGCATTTAAGCAGAACCATATGTTAGAATGCAAGGCAAGACCTGAAGTAAGCGAATCAGTTTACCTTTTGCTGAAAAGTCAATTTATAATGCAACCTTAGCTCTAAGATACAATAATACAGCCAGTAATAAACTACACTGCTCAATCATTTATTAATAGGCTTCAATGGAAAGAAATATTTTATTGGTGCTCAAAATTCACTAAGCTACAAGATCACAGATGTTCTGGATTCTGGAGCCAGAAACTTAATATTAATGAACTCTCATTAATACCTAATCAACTTGCTATATTTTGATCCTGTGAGAAAATTGATGGCCAATAAAAATAAACTCAAGATGTCTTCCTATCTAGAAAAAAAAAGAAGTTATAAACCCAGGAATGCATACAGTAACCACAATGCAGTAAGTAAGGTTAGGCAGCTGGAGGCTTAATTTTAACTTTTTTTTTTTTGTACAGGATGGATTTATTCTGTCACCTAGGCAATTGTAGAGTCTTATTTTGTAGGATTTATACAGGCATTCAGACTTAACAGATGTATTCACATGAGGTACATTACCCATGCAAAACTACTTTCCAGGCTATTCTGGATTAGTATCTGAAAAATAGACCTCTCCAGAAATGAAACCCTTAAAATAAATAAACAAACAAACAAATAAATAAATAAATCTAGGATCATATATGAACATTAATCTGTTGCACTTCAAGTGTGAAATCTACTTAAACATGTATGGCATTTGAAATTATATCATACGCATTTTAGTGTAAGATTGTGCTGGGTTTTAACCCTGCAGTGATGACAAAAAGAAGAATACAAGTGTATTTTGGACTTGAATTAGGAACACAGTGAAGAATTGAATGAATTAGGAACACAATCAGAGCAATGATCCATCTGGCCTACTATTCTTTCTCAAACATGACCAACATCAGGTTCTTCAGGGAAAAGCATACCAATAGGTAGAAACAACAATTAGGAAAATAAAAATAATACTTAATCAAATGTATTTTTAAATCAAATATGTTTATGGCCTGGTCCTACATATTTTGTGAAATTCTAAACCATGTAACATAAACACGAACTGCACCATATTTATAGTTACATAATATGATTTTAACACTCTTTTTTATTCTCATAAACTCTGAGATGTTTAGAGAAAGGCCTTGTGGCAGTGGGTCCACAGGACACTTGCATGCAATACAAGAAAAACAAAATCCTTTATACCACTTCATGTGAGCTAGACATCAGATTCCCTGAGTATCCTCATGTTTGAGCAGGTAAATTGAACTATTGATACCACTGTATGTTATATTTTTATCATACATCATTAATTTCCTCTCTGTGTGTTTCATACATTCTTTCTGTTTGTTGACAATTTCTGCACCAATCTTTAGGTATATCCCATTCATTGTTGGGAAATTCACTCTGAGAATTACCCAGAGAGAAGACACTAGCCCCATACCAACATTTTTTGATGTTGGGGGGGGACATACAGACACTCGGTCCCACCTCTCTTGCCCTTCTTCACCTCAAGAATTTTGTGATCTGTTGTCCTGGTTTGGGTAAGAACAGAGATGGTTCTGTTCAGTGATTTTACTTTTCAGCTCAGTTCTTCTAACTGCACTGTCTGAAGTTAGCAGCCTGTTTTGACAGACAGTGTCTGCTGCGAGCAGTGATAACACCCCATATTTAGAGTTACTACCAAGGATTGGTGTGCAGACCAAGGCTGCTGCTGGATCTTGTGTATCACACTGGGGGTGCAGGAAAGTGAAAGGCTGCACAGGCAGGGAGGAGCGGACAGGGCAGGTGACCCCAAACTGACCAACATCGTATTCCATCCCATATATGTCATATTTGGTACAAAGCAGAAGGATCAGGAGAGTCTAGAGCTGGCTAGTTTTTGTTTTGTTCTGCTTGCTAGCTTGCTTGCTTGCTCTCTCGCCCTCACTCTGGGTGCTCCCGGGCTCTTCTTCCCTCTTGGACTGCTTTGCCATCTTTGCTTGGCTTGGCTCAGGTCCTTTTTTGGTTCCTTCCTCAGAGCATCCAAGGAGGACTCTGTCCATTCTGCCTTCCATCCCAATTGGTGTGTTTCTGAATCCAGTACCAGAATCCAGCTTCTGAACGCAGCTCCCGTCTGCTGTGGGGCCCTGTCTGGGACTTCCCTGGTGCCTGCACCACTACAGTGGTGATGTTGATGTAATTGCTATTGGAGTGGGGGGGGTGGGTTCGATACTACTTTTGTATATATTTGTACATATTCTATTTTATTATTATTACTCTCATTAAAGCTGTTCTAGTTTCCTTTTCTAATCACTAAGTCTCTCTCCCTTATTCCCTTTCTCTTCCCCTTTGGGGAGGGAAGGGGGTTAAAAGAGAGCATCTGTTATTGGTCTAAGGGGCTGCCCTGACCCTAAACTGCGACACCTGTAAAAGTTTGAGAAAAAGAGAGGGAGATTAATCTTATAATTCTTACTATTTTGGACATAAATAGATCTTTCTGAAGATGGTATAGAATCAAATGTTTGATTTAAATTATTGAAATAAAGATTTGACTTAGGTTGAACAAAGCTCTGTATAGATGTTTACTATTATGCCAATTATAAAGTTCTATGTAATCTCTGAAAAAGAAAAGCCGAAAGTAGTAAATAATACTCATACAATCACTACAGCAGAGGAAAAATCAACTTCTTTAACTTTATTCTCTCTTTGTGTCATCAGTCTATTATCTATCATTACAGAGGGACTGGCTGACACCATGCACACATGACAGTATCAGAAATCTTTTTCAGTTCTGTCTATATGTACCTATATATAAACCTAGAGTAGTCCCATTTAATAGGGGGAACATGCCTTGAAAGATTATAGTTCTCTGCCATAGCTTATTGAAGCCACAGCTGGGTGCAGCAGCAGTTGAGTATGAATTGCAACCATACTCCCTCATCATGCTTCTGAATACGTATGAGAGGAAGTTGCCCTACTGTATGTCTAGGAGACCTCCAGGATGGAAATGCACCTACCTGGTGTGAAAGGGGTAAAAGAAACTGTATCTTGTCTTTACCAGCAATGTATTTGCTATAGAAAAGCAGATGTGTCAATAGCAAAGGCCCTAGAAATTACGTGCAGGATATCATCATGAAGCACCTCAGACAATCCTATTTTGCGTTTAAATGGACTAAGTGAATAAGATGATTATTCAGCTAAATCATTGACCGTTGCAAATGAACCTCTGTTTATCAGGTGAGATCCTGGTGTGTTTGTTAGTATAGCTCAAAGAGTTTCAATTTTATTTCTCTGTACCCTTTAGAGTGCCTCCAATGAATATGAACCATTCTGATGTTTTACAACAGTGCAGCAGCTTGTCAGTGCTTTTGTTTCTGAACAGTGTGAGAGAAGTGCCAAATGATGCTATTGTAAAATATAAGAGTGCTTCAGCATGTTGGGGAACACAGAGTAGCTGTCAATGTGACATTGATTAATGACTATGGATTGTTAGAATGAGATGCACGTTCAGTCTTGGATTTTGCATTAATACAACCAAAAAAACATGCCTTACACAGTAGTCCCAAATTCCAACCAGCTGCAAAAAACAAGGGCATCATGTTTAGGTGTCTGGTATTTTGTTAACTAATTCTGGTCTGGTTCTACTAAAGAAAAAACAAACAAACAAAACAAAGTAGAGAAAAGAAAGCCAAGATGGCCTATTGGTATGGAGATGGAAACAAAAGTCATAGCTCCCATGACACACTTATGACTTTCTGTTTAAGTAAGCTAGATATTTCTTCTATCTGTGTCATAATCTGCCAAATTATAGATCTAAAATTTTATTTACCCACTAGACAAATAAAATGCAATGACACATTATCTAACATTTGCAAGGCTCTGGGAAGATACCATATCTGATTATACTTGTTAAAACATTACTTAAAGAAAAATTAACCCAGTGACACTTCTAAAACTCAAGACTGGAGATGGAAACAGAATGAGAAGTAGCAAAACCAAGTATTTTATCTGATGCTTGTAAGAAGATTTTCCAATGTACAAAAAAATCATGTACTTCCAAAACAGGCTGAAATTTGCATACTTAAGCTGTAAAGATGTTGAAAAACAAGTATATTTTCATTCCAAAACACATTGAAAAACCAACACAAAAAACAGCTGTTGAAAATGCTTGTTCACTGTGGAAACAGTTCATTTCAGTACAGAAAAAGATATTGTTTTGATACAGTTGCTTAATTTTGTTTTGAATATTCAAATACCACCCATTTTACAGTACATAAGTGATATACATAAACATGCACAGTAAATATAATATTTTAAAATATTATTTTATATAAATATAAAATTAATAAAAATATTAAATAGCTGTACCATTTTAATTTATGCTTGTTAGTATCAAGAATGAAATAAGAATGTAAAATTAACTATTTTTTACTTTCTCCCATTAAATGTTTTCTTGACATAGATGACTCCTTATGGACTATATGGTCATTATGCAATTTCCTTGCCTGTCAAGAGCCACAGACACAAATGCTGCTACCACTAATGGTTACTATTAGCCTCAACTAAGACCAATGGCCCTTTGTGTAAGCTACTGGACATATAGGTGCTCCTTATTCCAAAAATGGGGGAAATTATTAAACTAGAAAATTATGAAATAAAGCAAACATTTCTGTCCCCTTTCCTTATATGTAAACTGAAGTTGATGTATTATTAATTTTTTTCATATAGATGCCCTGGAAATTTTGTGCTAGAACTAACAACTGATATTACAATTCAGCTACAAACAAGTTAAGACTTTTCTTCTGCACAGGAAATATAAAAGTGTAGGATCAATTAAAGTATGATGAAAAGGTACATTTTTAGGTTTGCATGCAGAAAGCACAAGGTTTGCACAGAATCATCCTTCTGTACACAAAAGTGGAAACTCTTTAGTAGATGTCCAGTTGAAGCTACAGCCATTTATTTGTGTTCTTAATAAATGTTAATATAGTTAATCTGGCTACAGTCCAGAAGATCTGTGAAATCTGGAATTAGTTAATTATCACTAGCATCAAGAACTTCACATAATAGTAGTTACCAACTTAGTTTTCATTTACTGATTCAGTCCTTCCTATTGCTTCCCAACTCAAAACAAAATGCACAGGATTGAGAATTTTAGGAAAAATTAATTTTTGTAGGCAATTAAGTACATTTCAATTCAAGAAGAATTATTTAGTTAGCAATCATATTTCTGGCAGCCATCATCATAGAACTATAGAGTGCTTTGGGTTGGAAGGGACCTTAAAGATCATCTAGTTCCAACCCCCCTGCCATGGACAGAGACACCTTCCACTAGACAAGGTTGCTCAGAGCCCCATCCAACCTTGGTCTTGCACAGTTCCAGGGAGGAGGCATCCAAATTTCTTTGGGCAGCCAGTGCTTCACCACCCTTACAGCAAGGATTGTCTTATGTCCAATCTAAATCTACCCTCTTTCAGTTTAAAACCATTTCCCTCATCCTGTGACTATATTCCTCATAAAGAGTCTCTGCCCATCATTCCAGTAGGCCCCATTTAGGTACTAGAGGCTGCAATAAGGTCTCCACAGAGCCTTTTTTTTCACCAGGATGAACAACTCCAACTCTCTCAGCCTTTCTTCATAAGAGAGGATTTCCAGCCCTATGATCATCTTTGTGGCCCTCCTCTGCACTTGCTCCAACAGGTCCATGTCCTTTTTATGTTGGGGGCTCCAGAGCTGAATGTAATACTCCACATGGGGTCTCATAAGAGTGGCGTAGAGAGAAAGAATCGCCTCCCTCTGGTCATGCTTCTCTTGATGCATCCAAGGACATAATTGGTCTTCTGGTCTTCCAGTGTACATTGCTGCCTCATGTCCAGCTTTTCATTCAACAGTACCCTCAAGTCTTTCTCCTCGGAGCTGCTCTCAATCCATTCTTCACCCAGCCACAGAAATGTGTAAGGCAAACAGCTTCTTCTAATGATCAATGGAATATAAACTCCTAATTGATGTCCAAGTTAAGCATATTAATATTCTTCTTGAAGTTGCTTATCTGTTTTAACATGATACTCAGAACAATAAAAATATTTAGGAAATAATGTTTAGAACAGTAAAAGCTTATAACTAGATTCTATAAAACTATGAAGTTAATTTTCATGATGAGAATAATAAAAAGATAACTAATTTGAAAGTCTCTGCCAAGATGAAAGCTAACATAAATTATTTGGCATGATTTAATTTAGAAAATTTAGAAAAGAATACTTCCCATAAACATTTGCATAATAAAGTATGAATTAAACCGTCATGTTCCTGAAAGATATTTTTAGAATTTAGAGAAAAAAATAGTAATGATTTCCTAGATCATTACTAGATCATTCTAGATCATTCTAGATCATAGAACTAAAAGAGGTCTTTTGCACAATAGCTTGCATGTCACTGTGAGCTGGGAAGAAATTAGCTCATAAGTATACAGTGTAACTATTATGTTGGACCTTAGCACTGTAGATTAAATTACAGGTGTAAAAGAATGCTAGAAAGGAAATAGAAACAGAAACATAGAAATGTCTGGGTTGGAAGGGACCTCTAGAGGTCATCTAGTCCAACCCCCCTGCTGAGAGCAGGGACATCCTCAACTAGAGCAGGTTGCTCAGAGCTCTGTCAAGCCCCACCTTGAATGTCTGCAAGGATGGGGCCTTTTTTTTTTTTTTTTTCTAGGAAAATAAAACAAAGCAAATAATTTCTTCTTTGTCAATTGAGCTCAACTCTTGACAAACCTCTGATTAGGATGATGGCAGTCAGCTGAAGGTGAGGAGCATGGCACTGAGTCTGTTGCAGTGATCTCAAAGCATTCAGGTAATTACCAAAATCATTCTTGTTCAGTTGCCAGTTCTGATCTGAGCTACCCAGCCAATTCCCAGGATCGATTCAGGGGCTGCCAGGGGTTAGCGATCACTCCCCATACCCTGCCTGGACACAGCGCTCCCTGGTCCCTCTCATTTGCTTTTATGAGGAAAGCCTGAAAGACACAGTACAGATATTGCAAAACCTAAGCAGTTTCAAAAGTTAGAAAAAAGGCTGATGTAGGAGAAACAACACAGACAGGGAAAGATGAAGAGATGATGTAAAGAAATATTTCTGGGAGAGAGTTTGGAAAAGAAATATTAGAAAGGAAAGGAAAACAGCTGAAAGTTCCTTCGTTCCTTTAAGGTATTCTATAGTAAATATAATATACAAGATGGAATTATGTGACTCTAAGGATTTATGCTGTACAGTATACTGGTTTCAATGAGTACTGCTTTGTTAAGAAAATATGTTGAGCCTTGAACAACGCAGAGACGTGGCATTATGGTATTTTAAAAACCTTTCTGCTGAGAACAAGTTGAACTGAATGGATTACCTTGGACCTCAGCTTAAAAGTATTCATAAATATCTCACAGCTATAAATAACAAAAAATCCTGAATTTTGCTTTCTATAGGCAAGAGGTTAGAAAGCTGTGCTTCAAACAAAATAAGAGGATGCTCTATATGTGCTGTGTCTGCACACTGAGTTTTCATAGTAGTACCTGAGTCAGATGAGAATTTAGATCCAGCATGAGTGTCTATTGTAGTGGCTACAGAAATGCTGGCAGTGGCAGCCACAGAGCTATCTAGCTCTGCTGTCGGGGCTTTCACCTTCATTAGTAACAAACTGACCACTAAAAACTGTATTTAGTTTTATTGAGTTTGAAAGACTGCAAAAAATTACACAATCCTAAAGAAAAAACATAAACTTGAATCCCTCTGAAACTTTTTTTTTTTTTTCTGACAAATCTCCACTAAAGGCACAAACTGCAAACTGATGGATTGACAGATTTATCCCCACAATTCATTTCTGCTCCATGGCTTAAGAAGAATTAGTATTTCTTAGCCAATCAAACAACTTGTAATAACTGTTTTTGTTTCAGATCTGGTTTAGCTTTCATTTCTCTTAAATAGCAGAATTTGCAGTAATATCTTTTAAAGTCACTCAGCAAGTGTTTCTTGGCAAACAGACTCTTTGTTTCTTTGTTATTGTTGTTTTCTTTAACAAGTATTCAAAATCTGATTTTGAATTTCAAATAGATCTTAAACTAGGAAATTCTGCTTTCAATTTAAAGTTGGTTTCAGTTTGTAGAGGGTCCTATTTACATTCTATATTGTAAGGATATGGAATAAGTTTTCTTTTAAATTATCTCCACAAAAAAAGGAAAAGATACCTTTTAAAAAGTGAAATTACATAGGACTAGTTCATTGGATCACCTGATATAGGTTTGAATTAACCCTGACATTCACACTCTTACAGTACTGATCATCTGTGTAAAACATGTCTCCTTTGGCAGTGGTAGCCTCCTTGGTTTGGTAACCTCTGACATTCATCTGGTGTACTAAAAGAAACTGTTAGTGCTGATGCAGCAGGTGGCTGCAATGTTAATCTCCACATCAAGGATCTGTTACTTAGTGCTGGATGAAGAGAGAAGTGCTAGCTTGTCTGGGCCCTTTAGCAGAAGGAGATTTCCAGCCACCTCCCAGTTTCATACTACCCATCAAAACAGCCCAGGAATTAAAAATTCAAAATTAATTATCAAAACAGCAGAGGAATGTTCATTTACTGTTGCACATATGCTCCTCTACCAGGTAAGACCTAAATTTTGTCAAAGAAAGGAAGCAAATATTGTCTTTCTCCATATGTCCTTCAAAACTTGAATTTTTTAATCTGTTATGGGTAAATTTCACAACAGTTTTCACAGTGAAATTTTGAGAAAAGGGAATTAAAAATAATTTCAATTACTAAAAAGTCCTGGTCACAAATTCTCCAGTTCTCTCTAAGGCAGTGTTTCAGCTGGCACCTGATTGTGCCAAAAATGGTTATTGTATTTTCTTGATCCACAGACAGTATCCCCCTCCCTGGCTTGCAAAGCCATGGTTCTCTTCCATGTTTTTGTGAAACATATACACAATAGATATATCAAGTCTAGAGAAACAGTAAACATTGCTTATGTTTATTTGTTCAAAACATTTCTTCAAAAACATTTATGTATGGTGATTCAAAAACATTGGAGGTAGTGGTGAAGCCCTCATGACTCCAGTGGGCTTCAGCTCAGTGCCAGTGGTATTGCTTGTGTAAACACACATTTATGCTACTTGTCCCCATTTTGACCTTAGATGGGAAAGAGACTATTTGTAGGTGTTATAAAGACTATGGGGATTGCAGCCAAGGTGCGAAATGAGTCTGAAACATGTTTGTGGAAAGATAATGCTTGAAGAAGGAGAAATACATGAGTAGGAAAGACTAAGAGAGATGGCGTTAGAATAAATGCATTTTTAATGAGAAAATGCAAAGGGAGGGAGGGAGGGACAGAGGTACCAAGGGCTGTAGCCTTAGTCAGGAGGATGAAAAGGATGCAGATTTTTCGATGTAATGGAGAAGGTTTCTGTTTGTTGTAGTGGTTCAACACTCGGACTGAATGAGACCAACAGGGAGAGGAAGGCCCTGCTCAGCTGTCTGGTAGAGAAAAGGACTCTTCTAAATCCTTTCCTGTTACAGCACACAGTAGTGGAGAAGGGAGTGACCTTCAAACAAATAGAAAGCTCTGCTTAGTTTTACCCAGAGAAGCTCTCCAAAGACAGAAATTTTGATTCTGTATTACCAGTTTAGAAAACTGGAAAATTTTCCCCAGAAAAATGGGAAGATGGAGATAGGGGCTGCATTATTTCAGGTATTTTCTGTGGGGATTATCATAACTAATTATTTATTATTTTTCCAACACCCAAACACATACTGGTTGTTTCATGAACAAATAAAAAAAAATACAATTTTGAAAATAGTCTCTTTCTTGTTCTTCCACTGCTAGTCGGGGATTAAATATTAACTCTTTCCAATAATGCTCCTCCCAGCCATTCTATTACAATTTAGTTACACCTCAAGTATGATTTTACATTTCCCTTGTTCTATGAAACTCTCACTCTGCAGATTCTATATGCTATATTTGGCAGTATAATTACTGTTGCCTTAAGCACTTTTTTCCCTATAGAATATTTCCTTCTCATTTATATTATTACATTCCAGGAGAATTTTCAGGAGCCATAGTGAGTTTTCTTTTTTCTCCAAAAAAAGCCTGGCTTAGGCTATAGCTTCTGGACTATAATAGTGACAAGCCACAGATGTTTCAGAATTGTGTTTAGGCAACATATAATTATTGTTGTTGTTGTTCCTATTTTGCCTCTTGGCTAAAGTTAGGGATGAGGTTCTACTGTGTTAGACTCTGTATTTTCATGTAATAAAAATGTATAGAATCACAGACAAATTAAGGTATGCACTGCTCCTGGCAGGTGCTGAGCAGTCATGCTAGCTAGACAGAGCATTAAGAACCACCTTACACAGCAGTAGCAAAGACACCTGCCACTTACAAGTAATTTGGGATTACCCAGTGCTCGCCTGGGCTAATGTTATCTAGCATGTATGTGTACACAACTAACAAGCAGTTTTGTGAAAAAGAAAGTCCATTACTTTTTAAAGTTATTCTTTGATGTGTTATTTACTGAGCACTAACAATATCCTTAGCTTTGCCCAGAAGAAAAATTCTGAATGCATGCAGAGCCCTCCAAGAGGACATGACATCTTACCAGGTTGGGATGGGGGGGTGCAAGCCCCATATAGCATATTTCCATTCTACTCTTTCATCTCTCTCTGGAAGGACATGTGTGTCCAGCTGGGCACTTTTCTATATTTCCATTCAACATATTATATGAACAGTTGAGACACTTTTTCTTCAGGATTGGAATATCAAATTGAGAAATGGGTGACAGTCAACTCTCTTATTTGTAAAATAGACCCAAATGGTTAAGCAGTGTTTCCTGCTTAAAGGAAAATTAAAAAAAAAAAGCTCTTCCTTGATGTCATGTCTACACTTTCCAAGAAAGAAGGTCTCAGATTAACATTTTGTCCCTAGATCAGCAGTGTACTTGAAAACGTGCTTAACTTTAAGCACTTCCTCAAGTTCCATTGAAGTGTACTGCCAGCACTCAACAAATAATAAATTGGAACAACATTTGAAGCTAATCCTGATATAGACCAAATATTATATGCAAAAACTATTTCTTTATGAAGTCACTCAGTGGTGCTTCAGCATAAATGATTTGCTGAACCAGGGTTTCCAATGGGTTTATATAACACAACAAGATCAAATAGCAGTGTGTTTTTTTCAGAATGTTGGCCTGATCCTGAAAATTACTAGGTGAGTAATTTAATCAGTGTTTTCAAAGTATAAGTGTAGGCTGCAGCTGAAGCCAGAAGGCAAAGTTGTCAAATCCCATTAACAATTATAATAAGTAGCATAGGTGATTACGGTAGCTTGCTGAGTACTTGCTGAGAGATGCTGACCTCAAGGGATTCAATGCTCTGTACTTCCCAGATGATACTTGCACTAGGCAGCATAAGAACAATACAAAGAAGTATCCTAGTCACTCGTCAAATAGATGTTTATTGTTTGTGAATCTTACCCTGCAAAACTGCAGTTGAGGCTCTGACTCAGTAGGAGCTGAAGTTCTCTACATATTGCAGTGCTGGAGTTTGGCTGAATGGCCAGGCATCTGGGATTTCTTCATTTAACATAGTCAGATGACATTTTTAAAGAATGCCTATACTAAATAACATCACCACTGAGAAGCAGCCTAAATTAGTTCATCTTTTGCTCCTGCTGGTGCAAAAAGCAATGGCTTCCAAACTCTTGATCAGGACAAAAAGCCCCAACAAACCTTGCATTGTCATGTAGAGTTTTGTCTCGTTCTTCAGTCTGAAAGACACTGGTGCTTGTGCTATGAAGTTCACTCTGGGCAGCTGATCCAAGAAGCAGCACTGGCTGCTTCATTTGAAGAGCATTTGTTTGGCTGCCTGTGCTGCCCATCTGCCCGGGGCACCGGTCCCTCATTGTCTTTGTGCAGGCGCTGCTCAGAGTGCTTGCAAAACAGCAACCTGCAAAGCACGATAATGAGAAGTTTTGCAACCTTGCTGGGTTATATTTGCTAGGGAAGGCTTTCTTTGCTGAGTTTCAGGCACTTTTGCCCCACAAGACAAATTAGACCACGTGTGCCTGCGGGACTGGGGGTTGAGCAGAAGAAAGGGAGGGAGGAGGGATAGGAGTGAGGCAAGGGAGGGGAAAAAAATTCAAACACTGTTGTGGTTTTCTCACATGGTAATTATTTACTTTTTAACAGCAATACAAAAAGCATGCGCGGCTGGAGGTTTGGCACTTCCAATAGTATTCAGGGGCCACTTTGGGTTCCTCTGCTTTCCTGGAGCATGTAGAAGAAAAGATGCAAGAAACCGGTGGGCAAAAGGCCTCCTCCTTGATCTCTGAACCCTTTCCCTGCAGCAGTCTAAGCACAATCCCTGTACACTCTCTGAGGCAGGGCTACCCAATGCAAAATTCACTGCTGTGCAGACAGGCTGATGAGGACCACAGCACCCTCCTTTTTCTGCACACCAGATGACTGCATCAGCTGAAATAATGCTGTGTGACACAGTCATGCTCAGCTCCTGAAAAAAAAAAAAAAAAAGAAGGCTTGCTGGATTCTTTTGCATTTCTAATAAGTCATGAGAGAGCCAAGCAATGTTAAGCTATCTGCCTCAAGTCTCCGCTGTGCTGGGGGTGGCAGCCATTCCTAGCTTCAGAGTATAATCTGGGAATGCAGCTGCACCCTTCCTCCAAGTAAGTGTTAGGACATGCTCTGTCAGCTGTGTCCCAGCTCTGTCCCTTTATTTAGCAATCAAGCATTGTCTGATAGCTCCCAGACACAGCTATGGATGCCCAAGAATGGCTTTGAGGGAGGCAGGGTACTCTGGTAATCCATAGATGTTGCTGGGAGTATAGGTAGGGTTATGCCAGACACTGCTGAGTATGGCACTTCTGGGTTTGGAAATAAAAAGAGTGCAGATGTAGAAAAAGCAGAGCTCAGCTGCTTTGCAGGGGCTGAATATGGAAATTCAGGGAATATAAAGAATAGTGAGCTATCCATAATTCATTGTTACTGAGGATAAGCCCTCTGGATACTTAGATGATAAAAAATATATTATTTCCAAGATGTGATTTGCCACATTGTGTTGGGTTTCTATAAGGAGGCAAAAGCCAAGCTGCACAGAAAATGGTACCTTTTGGTTAATTTGATTCTCTTGTCTAAAGCCAGGAAGGCCTAACATTGTTTGAAGAAATTTGTTCTTAGAACCTTTACTATCAGCTAAAAGCATTTTTTCCTCTGAATTTCCTCTCAGAAAAGTTAAACTTTTGGGGATGAAGAACAATATAGTAAATATTTAAAAAACAAACAAACAAACAAAAGATCATCATGAAGTAGACGCCTAGTATGTGAAGACTCTGTCTAATTAATCAGTTTTTATTATAAGCTAGTTTAATTATTGGAAACACATGGAAAACTCACATGAACAAACAATAGATGCTTTGGCTTAGTAATAATGTCAAAATATTTAAAAACATAGTCACTTTGAGTCAAATAGTTTTCTGGAAAATGTATCATTTAACCCCTACTAAAGTATATTAATGACAGTTTGAGCAACTGCATTTAATTTTAAATAAAGAAAATAGAAATATTCAGATTTCTTAAATTCTAAAAAAACCAAACCAAACCAAAACAAAAAACAAAACCAAATCACAAAGACAAAGATTAGAAAAATAGTTTCAAAAGAACTGTTAATATTTTCTGTTTAAAACCATGCTTGGTCTTTCTTCCTTCTCTTCCCTTTCCCCTTCCCTCTCCCAAATTAACAAAATAACATGAGTTTGTGGAAAGGCTCATTGTCGCTGAATATGTTTCCTTTCACATGAAATCCAGTAAGAACACTTGTTCATATCTAGGTAAAGAGAGTATCTTTTTTAGAGCGTGTCAGAGGAAGCAGCTGAGCCTGGAGGAATTCCCCTCCATCTGGGTGCAATCAATATATTAAGGGGCAACTGCTTTGCAGTTTTGGTTCTGGGTAACAATCTGCCAACTAGTTATTCATGCATGTCTACTTTTAACAAGTACTAAATTGGGAGTATCTAAAATACAAGCCTCAGAACAATTCAGAAGCCAGAAGAGCCTCTGCTGACACATGTAGAGCAGGGCAAGGCCAAAGACCCTTATTGTTGCAGGAATGATTCCAGTCCCTTATCCTTACTAGTTATGGAAAAATCTGCATAGATTTAGATTTCCCAACCCATCATTTCAGGGTTAGAGGGATATTGTATGAACACAGATTCACTCTCAACACAATGAAATAGGACTGCACTTCAAGACAACTATCTTTTTATTCTGCATCTGTATAGTCCCTTGCACAGTGGGAGTCCTTGACTGACTCCAAGCCCTACTGTTTTGTGAATAACATCAACAACAATAACCATTCTTGGCTATTTCTAGTAGGATCTGGGAGTGTAATTGCCAGTTGCACATTTGATAGCAGAAAACTGTTTTGAAAAAGCATAAGAAAAAAACAAAAAACAGACAAACAAACAACAAAACCAACCAACCAAAATAATAACAAACAAACAAAAAACCATACAAAGCAAATAGAATAAACTTGATATCAGCTCTACACCCTCCTGAATAGGTTCTTCCCATTGCTGGCTGGCTGTTCCTCTGCACAATTTCTCCATCTGTCTGACAATTCTATATTTACTTTTAGTCTTTAATAAGATTATTTCTACTAAAATGCCTTAGTACTTTTGTCAAGAAGATGAAGTTTTAGAAGCAGGCATCTTTAACAGATTTTTATGCTGATAATTTTCTATATCATGCTGAGATATGATGAACAGGCCACCATATAATCTACAAAGGTGTATAACCTAGTGAAGCATGGACAAATAAATTTTTATTCTATACTCATGGGCATGCATTAGCTTTGAATACATCACATATAAGATACAATCTAAATTTCTGGTCATTTCTATAACGTTTCATTAAAAAAAGGGAAATATTTTATTTTTTTAACTTGTGCTGGAAATTTTATTCACCACCCTTCATTCACAGTCTTCAACTATATGTGAACAGCAGTTCATGCCCCCTTCCAGGGCCAGTTCAGGGAATTCTGAAGTCACTTGTGTGAGCTATTCTGTGTCCCCAGCACAGACTCAAACTACAATGTGAAGTTCACTACAGACTAAAATTAAGTATTCACCTAATTTCTTTAATTCAAGGGAATTAAATTACTTACCTGAATAATTACTGTGAATGCTTAATTAATAATTTTTCTTTCATATGTTGGTTTGGTTTTTTTTGTGTGTGTTGTTGGATTATTTATTTATTTATTTATTTGTTATTATTTATTTTTGGGGGGGGAATA
>JANIJG010022341.1:27333-37548 GCA_024611175.1 Megaceryle torquata
ATTTTTGGGGGAGGAATAAAATGCTAGTCATAGTATTTTCAGACAGACCAAAATGATATTATTTTAAACCTATGCTTTCTTAAAAGATCTTCTGATTTAAAGGTCTCTCACTGACCTCTCACTGACATTCTCCAATGTTATATTGCTATGTCTAATAGAAGATAAAGGCAAATTAATAATAACCAATGACTGTAATACTGACTCAGGACTGAAAATAGCAAGTGCCTTACGTAGGTCATGACATATGTAGTGCATGAAAACTGTGAGGAGACAAAGAAGATTAGAGAGCTTAGATAATAAAAGGAAAAAAAAAAAGGAAATGCATCCAGCTCTCTACTTTTAAAGTAGGATACAAATGAAAAATCAAATCTACCAAAAATCTGAAGAAAATCTGATATGGATAGTTGAAATAAACCCAGGTTAGTTCAGGATGGGGTTCAAGGTTAGTTCAGAGAGTTCAGAGGAGTTTCCAAGCACAAATTTCCTTTTTCCTTTATCCAAGTGCTGCCAGTGGGGAGCACTCAAGTAGGAAGGTCAGATTCCACATCAGTGGGAGCCCAACTGAATCTGGTGAAAAGTGAATCACCTTCTCCTTGAAGGTAATACCACTTTCTTATAAACAAGATGAACAAAGTTTCTATACTGCTACACTGAAATGTGCCTGGAGAAAACACAACATTATTCTTAGAAATATGCTTTATGTGAGATTCACATTAAGATATATTGCCTGAAAGTCTTCCGAACAATTTTCAATAGCCAAGGGGCTCCCATGAAAAACTGTGGAGATGCTATGAATTTATGCAATGAGCTGGTGTTGATTCCCTGTCAGGGAGGCAGGTCCAGGGCTGGTTAGAATGTTCCTTAGGTCAGCTACCATCAGTATCTCACAGCTGCCTCTGAGCAAAGTGCAATATCCTCTTTTTCCTGTTCATGTATACAGTAAACATATGCAGAGTGTTCAGCTGTATTTCTGAGTTTGTCAAGCAGAGTTTCTCTACTGAGAAGGCCCTTACTGGAGCACTATGGTTCCTGTAGATAACGCCTGCAGTTTCAGACCTGTAGGCTGCTTGAGATTGAATACTAAAATGTTATTTATTTCCCCTGGTGAGTCTGGCATGTGTGTTTCAATGTCTGGAATACATGCTACATTATTATTAGTGCTCAACCATGTGTTTTAATAATCTCCTAGGAAACAAGAAAAAGGGGAGGTGTGAAATAACCATAATTGTCTAAAGATAAGTATATACAAATTACAAAGTATTTTGTTAATAGAGTGCAAGCAGCTCTAATTATAATGAAGCTTAGATTCAATGCTAGAGCTGTCAGACTTCTAGGAAATAACAGGCTTTTGACTCCCCAAGAAAGAGTTTTTCTCAGTAGTTTCTGATCCTTATACTTACTTGGGTTGTGTGCAGGAAGTGCAAGAACAAATCCCATTCATAAATAAAGGGATTTATGTGCCCTCCTGCTTTTCTCCTCCCTCCCCTGCATATGCCCCTTTTACAGACTGTGCTCTTTAAAGTTTAGCAAACATGAAAGGAAATTGTTAAACTCTGGTAATTACCCAAGGATAAAAGTGATGTATCATTTCAAAAAGGATTTCACTTAGCATTAATAATGACAATGCCTGCCATTATTAATGTCTATGAGAATGGACTCAGAAGAACACTTTTTTTTTCTCTTACCCTTTGTAAGTTTTTATCATTTTCCAAAAAGAAAAAAAGTAAGAAAATAGGGAAATGCACCTACATTTGTAGAAGAGTTCTTGCCAATCCACACTGTCTGTAATAAGGTAAGCCAATATACTTTTCCAAAATTTCTCATCTAATTTAAACTGATTTCAAGGGTCATAACATAGGCCATCTATGACTGAAATACCTACATTTTGATCACAAAACCCAAAGATAAACTAAGACAAAAATTCTTCTTTACTATGTAAGTCACTAACAAGGTTACTCAAAAAGATGCTGGAACAGTGCAGAACCATTGTAGGTGACAAGAGCTAGTCTCTCCTGAAAGGTAAGAATTTCAGTAATGTGTAGAAAATTTGAGGCTCCTATTATTATTTGTGTCCAGTGATGAAGTACCATCCTAATAATTGAAACTGCTTTGAAAATACTGATCAGAATAATAGTACTTGATTAACTCTGTAGGTAATGGTGGCAGAATCTGATGTATAACTTAGAGGGCTCTGCTCCAGGAAAGAGCATAAGCAAGCATTTAAATACATTCCTTTTCAGTAAGGAATTTCGGCACATGCTAGATTTTAAGTGTACGCCTAAAGTTAAAGTTAAGCATATGGTTAAATGTTTTCTTGAATTGAGGCTTTCCTGATTCAAGGATTTATAGGGCAACGTATGGCATTTTTGAGAAAACCTAAAACATTCTCACTGTTCATGGAAAGACAGAGAAATTGTACAAATCTTTTTTGAAATATCTGATTTATTGAATTCTATCAAGGAAGGATAAAGGCTTAATGTAAAACCTATGAAGTGCAAGAACAACAAAACCAAAATATTAATCTAGTAGGCTCATTCGAATAAGCAGACCCAGATCCACAGAGTTTTCAAAGAAGATAAATTAGTCCCTAATGCACTCATCAAAGAGAAAAGCAATGTTACCTAGTGTGTTTTGTATTAGTCTTTCATTTTATATCCTTTACTAGACTTTTTGTCTTACCTTTTTTTTTATGTTTGGTGAGAAATTAGGTCATGACTGCAGACATAGTGAACACAAGACAAAGAAGTTAGAAATCTCCCTGTTGCAAGCCGTTTTCCATCCTGTTCACCATTTGTTTCTATTTTGTTAATAATAACCCCACAGCCTAATTCAGAGAAATAATGCAGTGCTATAATGTGACTAGCCTTGAACTGACTTACATGATGAAGCTCATAGGAAGTGGAAGGAGCCTGTCCTTCCAGCTTCTGACAGTCACCAGTGCCAGAGGCTAGCACAGGCTTATGCAGGAGCACATGTATTGGTACACTGTGAGGCAAGTATACAGATGTTCATGTGCAGGTCAGGGTGTAGCTCCTACCCTACTGACCAAGCATTGTGACCAAGCCAGTCATTCTCCAGTGATCTCCCTAAGGGAGGAGAAAAAGGAGGAAGGGGCAGAGGAGTGTTGAGGCAGAGCAGAAGTAGGCAGGATTTACAGCACTATAAGACCTTATAGCTATGGGCTTGGTATTATGTCACTTTCTTCCTTTTGTCTCCCTCACAAGTCTTTTGGGCATAGTTTTCTTACATCCTAATCCAGAAGTTAGTGTTAGCTTATTTCACATGCTGTTAGATTGTCTTTTAAGTTGAGTCCTCTTCAGCTAATTACAATTTGGCTGTAAACTATGTGGGTGACTGCACTTTGGAATTGTCAGACCCACTAGATTATTCAAGATGGCACAAGTTTATTATGTACATGTGGTTCATGGCCATTCCAATAGCAGGATACCATTGTTTACAAGTCAGACAGCTCAACTTTTGAATTGGCTTTCTGATTCATTCCAACACAAGACAAAAAGTTCCACTGAAGAAAGCAGAAAGTGTCTATAATTATTATCATTATAGCACAAACCTAAGAAGGGATTTAATTTTATTACTAAAAATACTTCTTTCTTGATTTGGCCTTTGCAGATTTCAGCTGAGCCACTCTTAAAAACTGATTATTTAGGCTGCCTCACTGTATTTATTTGATGTCTCTTTCTTTTCTTTGTCCACCTCAGGAGATCTATAGAGATCCTGGGGAGCCCAAGGGATTTGAAGCCAAAGATGACTCATGATGTTGTGGGTGGAGGAGGAAGAGGAGAGAAATGCTTCAGGTCTCTGAAATATGCCTTCTGGGTCATATTTGTGTAATAATGAAGTTTTTCCTGTTCCCTGAAATTTACCAAGATAAAAAATATAACCTCACCGATGTAAAATCAAGGCCTACTATGAAAATGACAACTCTTGCCTCACTAAAGACAAGTCAATACTGTTGGTGACAGAGGCATCCACCTGAGTTATTAAATAGGCAGAATTAAATTAAAGTCTCAGGTAGAGAAAAGAAGTTGAAACAATTCCTTTCAAAAACTCTAACCAAAATAACTATTATACTGGGGAAAGATGTACATTTTGAGGGCTTTGGCATGGAATCTCAATCTAGATTGAAACAGTTTTCCCAATAAAAAGTGCTGAAACAGATATATTCCTGTGAAAACCTCTGGTTTTGCTCCCACCATTAACATTTTCTGATGAAAACAATAAAACATTGAATTAAAAACCACCCTGACAGCTTCAGCTGATATTTAGCATCAATAAATTAATGTTAATTCCTCTCTAACATCCTTCTACCACATTCATGTCCACAGAGGAAAGCACTGCCTGTAGAAAAAATGTAATACTACAAAATACACTCAGCAGTATGTCCTTTCCCACTTCAATTATTGTCTTGAGAAAAAAAATTGCCATAATTTCCGATTACCCTTTCACTCTCCTGCCTTCAACCTATTGTCCAAGCAACATCAGGCAGCAGTAAGAATGTACAGATACCTGAGGTATTTTTTCCTTGTGTAAGAGGGAACTATAGCAGGAAGCATGTACCCAAAGCCAGAGAAGAAAGAGGAAAACACTGAAGATCATTGTCACTGTCGTTCTTCCTCTGCCAGTAATGACTCATGGGGAAGAGACACTGCTCTTCCTTTCCTTTGTCTGAACTATGGACTAGTCCTACTAATGTAAATGGTGAGTTTTGTTGTTGCTGCTCAGGGTGTTTTTTAATGTTTAACTTTAGTCCAACTCTACCTACTTTGCTGGGGCTTGGGATAGCTGACTATACTAAAATGAAGCAGAATTAGAGTTGCTTAGAAATACAAAATGGGGAAAAGGGTGACTGTGAGGAAAAGGAAAAGGGACAAACACCAATGAGAAAAGCACCATAGGAAAAAAAAAATGGCCCAGGGAGACTCCACGGTCATCTTAATGTCAGAAGGACAGACGTGTAATCAGAGGAAGGAACAATCTGAGGAAAATGAAGACCAGGCAGAAAGAGGAAGAGAAAACCACACTGAGAGTAATGTGAGGGGGAGGAAGGGTAGCAGAGTCAAAGGAGAGGGAGGGAACGAGGTCTGGGACTGAGGCAGGTTGCTGCGGAGGTGAAAACTGGATGGTCCTAGGACCATCTCCCCAAACCTGGGGGATGCAAAGTGAAGGATGCACATGAAGAGAAACTGGTACCGTAAGGAAATGCTTAAATCTTTCCTGTTCCTTTCCAACCTATAAATAACTTTCTCAAATGCTACCCAACCCTTCAATACTCTCTATTACTGATAGAACTAATTTTCAAACCAGAATGGGCAGGAGATGATCTTGAAAACAAATATGGTATATTTCTCAAAAGAGGGATGCTTCCTTGAGGGGAAGAAAAGGGAAGGGGGGCTAGGAATACTCTGTAAAAGAAAAAAAGTTACAGGAAAAAGAAAGTAAATAGTAAGAGGGACAAATAAAGTTAAAGGGAAAAAGATGAAAAAGATTAAAATGGTGGATGAAAGGAAGGAAATGGAGACAAAATAATGAGAACAAAGGAAAAGAATAAAGAGAAGAAAGCAGAGAGGAGAAAAACATGATTCTTCATGATTAATATATTTTCTTTTACTGAGAATAAATTTATATTGCACTTAAATAGTACAGTGAGTCACCATTTACACCTTTTCAAAGGAAGATGTCAAATTTGGGCTTTTTAGGGTTAAAGACTGATTAAGACCTATTCTCAACAAGGTATGCTATGACCCAGCCTCAAAATTAATACTTTCCTCTACTTCAGTGTAAGCAGACATTAAAGTGAGTGGAAGGAAACAAATCTGCTCTCAGCTGCACCTTTATTTTTCAATTTGACTTTCAGATTAATTAATACCATGGTAATATTTCAGTAGAGTACAGAATTTGAAAGAATCTAACCAGCATTACATCTGACTGTCCCATTAAACAGAAGGGAAAAAAAAAAAAAAAAGGAAAGGAATTAATTATGTGACAACTTCAGCTATCTGTATTGCCCATGGCATGGCTATCAGTCATGAACAATGTATTCAGACTTTATAACCTGAATGTTCTCCAAACAAATAACACCTTAAAACAGCAAGCCACACAATAAAACAAGCTTTATTCTGTCCTTTCCTCTTCAGCAGTGCACGCAGCAAAGGAGACATAGGAGGAAATCAACTGTAAATGGCATTTTCAGTAATGAAGGAAAAAGCTGGATATCCACAAGTCTGTTTCCAAGGCAACTGAATGGAGGGACAATCAGAATCTCTCAATTGAACCCCATTATAGATATTTTCTACACAGACCAGTAAAAGGAAGAAAAAGGTTACTGGAAAATCTTCAGCAAAAATCCTCCTGGAGCACTTTGAAAGCATGGGGGAAGCGAACAGATAATATACAAAATGGCTGCCTATGTGTAGCTCCTGATTGCAATCATCTTCAGAGAAGTAAGATGGGGGGGATGACAGGAAAATCGCACATTTAAACATTGCATTTCATCCCTGACTTCAGGGATGGAGCTGCACTGACAATTATATTTTATAGGAATATCTCACAACTGGACTTTGATGCTGCGTAAAGAAGGGTTATTCTGAAAATCTGCATTGTAAATTCACTCTCTGTTATATTTCGACATTTTACCAACCTAATGGTCCAAGATAGTTAATATGACCTGAGGAATCAGAGATGTTGATCCACTAATACCACTTCTCTAAATAATTTAAGGAATGCACAAACTTAGGCAAATGAAATAAACATATGCCAAGGGAGTCAGCTTTTTTCTGCACTTAGTACCAAAAGTAGCAATATATGCTTTAGTCATGAACATACTGGGGAAAAAAATAGATATACAAGCACTTAGAGGATAAAAATATTGTAAGGTATCAAGGGCTGGACACATAAATGAATGAACGTGGATGAGCCATATGGACTTCATCCATCCCTAAATGTTAATTTTACAATACTAAGGATCACAGCTACCCTGGCCATCCAAGGAACTGCTCTGGCTATAGCCTATCTAAAGAAAGCCTAAGTTTCATGTTACTGTGTGTGCCCTTCATCTTTGTTTTTGACTTGTCTCAGTAGTTTATCTTTTTTCTCTTCTTTATGTTTTGTTTTGTTCTGTTTTGTTTTATTTTGTTTTGTTTTCTCTCTGAGCCAGATGTCTAATAAGCATCAAAGCAGTTTGCCAAGGCTGAATACATCAGTGCAAAGTCTTATTTTAACATGATAGTTTGAGTAAATTCAGTGCACCAAGATGAGGTGCACCTTATTATCTAAACTGCCACCTCTTTCCTCACTTAATAGGTTCTATGGAAAAAAAAAAAAAAAAAAAGAAGAAAAAAAGAAAAAGAAAAAAAAAAAGGACAAGAAACCAGTGCTTCATTTATAAACAAAAACCTCGTATTTCCTGATTTGGGCTAAGCAAAACAAAATACTTCTTCCACACTGCAGCAAATTATTAGTCAAGTAAGCACAGAATAATTATTATCAATCCTGAGTTCCTCTACCAGGGCTTGCAGCTAGTCCAGAAGACTAAAAGGGCAAAGATGGGAGGGAAACGCTATCAGAAAGGGCTTCTGGATAGTGGGAGTATTCAATCTTTTTCTAGAATTTCAAGGATTTACACATTTGTGCTCATTTCCTGTCTGATCGGATTTCTCACAGAGGTATCGTTTATTTGGCAAGGGACCAAGTTAAATTTCTTTATCCTCAGCTTGTCTGAAGCTCTTCAGTTGCAGAGGAGATATGTGTTGGTTCATTTCCAGGGATTTTTTATTGCTCTGTAATTGATTGGTCCTCTTTACTGGGTGGGGTTCCAAATATTCATATGTATTAGAAGTTTCATGATAGGATGGCAAATGGCAAATACAGAACACAAAATTGTCAAGGCAAAATTTATTAAAAATATGTGCAAGAACTCCTCTGAAGGAAACAAAATAGAAGATGTACAGAAAGATAGCTACATACATCCTTTTTGTGTAGAGAATGGGAAAACTTCATTAAAAGTGTCAAATTTTATTGACACCTAGAAATGAACACTAGTTTTAATGAATAATTCTGCTTTTTATTTTTATGCATGGCACATCCATTAGATGGATAGATAAATTCTAGCAAAATAGCCATCTTCTGAAAGGAATTAAAAAATATTTGTGTGAGAAAATTTAGGTCTGAAAAAATATTCTGGAACGGATCTACCCAGCTGTAGGTTTATAGCTAACCTGGTGTGCAAGACTTCCACTACTTTCAATCTTTACCACTGAAAAACAAAATCTTGTTTAATCTGAAACAGGTGGTAGAAAAACTGTCATTTTGGCATCATTTCTATCAGCAACAAAGTCATATCATACTCTGTAAATAGACAAAACCAACTGATTGAACCAAAACTGAAGCTCTCTTCCTGCAGGTAGACAGACCTTCTCTTGAGTTCTCTGGAACTGCAGAATGCTCTGTACTCAATTATCTTCTCTCAGTCACTTCTATCTTATTTTCTTTTTCATCTTGTCTAAAATTCCCAAATGTGATTCTATTTAGTAGTTTAATATCGTTTTCCAACATCGCTATGTTGGAAAATGTTGGTACAGCTTAGACATGTTAGTTATATCCCCATGAAGATCATTTCCTTCATCCTCATGGAGAAAAAATTCATGTTAAGGGAAGTTCTTCAACCCTCATTTTTTCCTGTTCTTTCTTGTTATGGCAGAAACTGGATGAAATATTGAACAATAGTTAATTGGAGGGGGTGGAAATTAAACTTACTTTTGGAAGCAAAATAGATGAAAAACAGAAGACCATAGCCTAAAAAAGGCCATTGAGCATGAAGGAGATACAGGCCAAACCACCCGCAGCTCTGTGACTGGATGAACTTTCTGTATATTGTCTCCATAATCGCAGGTCAGAATAATGGCCGTGAAGGTGTGGAAGCATCCAGAGACCATGTAGGCAGTAAAATACAAAAAGCCAGTTAGAAAACACTTGTACGGTGTTCCTGAGGAAAAAAATATCTATAGTTTTCCCTTTAAAACCCCTTCCAAGCTCCTCAAAGCTGGCTAGGGCTCTGCTTAGGAAGGATAGTGTTATTAGTACAGCTAGGAATGGATTTGTTTCCAGTGTACCTGGCAGGCATTCGTACAGACACATAATGACATCAGTCATGTCCAGGACCACACATGTATATTCACATATAGTTTTAAGTCTGTTGGACAGCCAATACATATGGTTTATACCCTTCTCCCGTCTTAGTCAGAAAGGAATCCAGCTATTTTTAAATCTGGGTGTGCATATAGCCAAATATAATGATATTCCTTTTGCAATGGAAGAAAAGGAAAATTAAAATTTTCTCTTTTTTTTTTTAACCTTATTTCTAGTTGTTTCCCTTTCCCACTGTGCTTACTCACTCTTTGGAAGAATAAAGGGCTGTCCAGGAACTCCTGTCATCTCACACCCACAAAACACAAAGTTTATTCATTCATGTAAATTGCTGTGAAGTGACCAGCAGGGACAGCCAGCTCACATGCAGTGGAGCATACTCAGGTTGGCAACACCTGCTTAGATAGAGCAATTGGAAGACAGAGCCTACAACCAGTAGCAAATATTTATACTGGACATAATGTAAACAACCTTCAGAGTACTAGTCACTCATCTCACAACTTAAGTGGCAATGGAGAGTGAGTAAATTCATAATTCTCACAGTTGTCTTGAAGCTAACTTTTAACATAGAAAAGGTTACTGAATCCTCTGCACAAATTATACCAATTGTTCATCTAGCTTTCATTCCTATAGGTAATGTGACAAAGACCTTGGAAACCATGATTCATGAATTCTCAAGGAGCATCCAAGTGCATCATCCTCTGAAAAGAATAAAAGGAGGAAAGTTTACATTTGTCAAAAATGCTGACCATTAGCATGCACATTTCTCATTTCTTTGTGGAACAGTAGCAGTAAATCAGAAAGTATCTACACTGAGAAGACAGTGACTGTCAGTCATCAAATGACTGCCTCTGTGTCAGTCTCATTTCTGTATATGACTCTGAGCACCAAAAGAAACCAGAGTTACTGTTTTAACATAACCTCTCCCTTAAGAAGACATAATTGTACAACATGCAAATCCAGGCTTTGAATGCTCGCTCTTTTTTTTTTTTTTTTTTTTTTTTTTTTAAATAAAAAAAAAAAAATTAGTAGAACATCTTGATCATTCCGAAG
>JANIJG010022341.1:41978-55838 GCA_024611175.1 Megaceryle torquata
TTAAAAAAAAAAAAAAAAAAAAAAAAAAAAAAAAAAGCACCAACAAAAGACACACTCTAACTGACTTGGAAAACAGAGCTCTCCCACAGTAATTCCTAGATGTCATTCAATAGTCTGCAATCCCTCATCCTGAAACGAAAATATCTGACTCCCCTCCCACACCACTAATCATCACCCAGAGAGTGGGATTCAAGTGATGCCAGAGTTTTCAAGAAGAGGTATGAAATAGTACGGACACTGGTAGCCTTAGCTGTGTAGATACTGACACAACTGGCTTTTCCAACCATTGTGCTTCCAAAGAGTATTGACAATACACATTGTTTTTGCTCCTGTTTCTATTAAAGTCATAACAATCATTTTATAGGATGGTGTTTTTCCACAGAAATAAAACTGGCAGAAGGGGAATAAAAATATGCTGGTTTTTTTTCAAAGAAAGAAAAATATTAAATAGCATGTGCAGATCTTGGCTCTTCATCTGTCACTCAGGAAAGTCAAGGTTGTTAAGCAGCACCAAGAGACTACTGTTCAGTGTGATCCTTTCAACTTTGTATCCTCTCAACTTGCACTGACATTGCACTCCTCCCATCACTATCAAAGGTGTGAGCTATATAAGAATTTATTGTCTGACAGTAGCATTTTTTACATGAAAGGGCCCCATGTTAACCTTTAAAATGTCAGTCTTGGTAGCCCATGTGTCTTGGTGGCTGATAGGTTTGTGAACAGCAATGAAAACTATCACTAAAACTCTTCCTCTCCACTAAGAGCAAGACTAACACAGTTTCCTTTCCCCTGTCAGTGCCCTTCTTTGCTGTCAAAGGTGGGTGAGAGCTGTGCTTTCTGTGGTCAGTGTGCAAATGCATTCCTGCTGAAGAAAGCAAGGAGCAAGAAAAGAATTTGTCTTGAATCATAGTGCATTTCTGGGCCAGCTCCTGAGACAGTGCTCACACACACTACCCTTCATTTGAGAGAGACTTCAGTTTTACATGTTAGTTCTTTATTCAGAATGGCAAAATCACAGCCCAAAGTAGTATGAGATAATAGCAGGTATCACACACTGCTTGTGGTTTCATAGTATCCAAACTCTTTCAGACTAGTTGGATTACGGGCAGTTTTAAGTTAATAAAACCAATTTGTTTAAAAAGAAATTACCCATTTGGCTTATGTAGATCATCCAGTTGGTCTTATTTTTCCAAGAGGCAGAACACATCTGCATCCAATTAGTATATTAGTTGGAGTGCCTCTGCACTGATACATTACAGTTCCTGTGAGTGGCTTGAAAAAAAACGTAAAATGTAAACTCTTCTCTCACCCTATTGCAAATCAGGAGAGGCTTTAATGGAGACATGGAATCCAGGCGGTGAGAGGAGAAAGAGGGCAAGGAGTGGGGCGGTGAATACCAACAGCATTCAGCTCAGCTCCTTGAGCTCAATGAGGGGTTTTTTTTGTAATAAATGTAGGTCTTACACTTGCTTTCTGACAGATCAAAGTAAAAAGACAGTCTCTATGTTAAAGGAAGTTAGTTTAGGCTTTGCATGATCATAGAGTACTATTAGTGCAGGAGAACAGTACATTGCTGGCTCTGTGCTTGTGTCTGCCTTATCTTTGTCCCTCCTAATCCTGCTGTGTTAATCAGAGACACAGAAATATCTGTTAAAGGTACAATTAATACAATTAAACCAATGTAACAAGCTACTTTGATGATAGTTTGTATTTAACCTTCTTTATTGTATAGCCACGCTCTCTCTTTCCAAATGGACACTGTGTGAGTTGTGTTCTGTGAGTGTGGTTGTTGCAACTGCTCCAGGCTGAAGGTGGAGTTTAACAGAAGTCAGACATGTCATAGATGTACTAAGGGATGAGCAGCATAATTATGACAATGGATGTTAAGAGAGTTGTGGGATGAGGTAAGCTTCAGGCTTCAGAGCATGTTTGAAATAGAGGAAGTTGAAATGATAGCCCCTGGGGGTTTGACAGGGGACAAGAGGTTGGAGAGGGGGGCAGCTTCCTTTCATCACGTGGGTCTGCTGAGACCGGTCGATGAATTGCTTTCCTTTGCCTAGCAGGACAGCTGTAAACTATGAACTCTGCTTTTTACAGGGTGCATAAACAGACAGTGGGAGCTGTCTATAGTGAGTCAACTAGCTTGTATGCAGTCAGGGCCTGGGTTATCTCCCTGGTCTGAATAAGGACTTGTCAGAAATTATGTCCCCCTGCACCACTTCCCTCCTCCAGCCTTTCAGTTTGGTGATTCCCCTTCAGTGCTTCTCTCTGGCACACTGCCCTACTTGATCTAAGGTGAAGTAAAGATAAATCATTGCACAAACTGAAGAGCAGAGTTCATTTGTTGCCTGACTGGCACTGGTCCTCCATGTGTGCTCAGGGAAGCAAGGTGAGGGTTGGAGTCACCATCTCTGCTCTGGTGGACCCCTGTGTGCATCCCACAGGTGCATAGCACTAGGAAGGCAGACCTTGACTGAGCCTGGCATTGCATCTTACCCATGGACACCTATGAATACTTGACTTCCATGCATACAGTGCATACAGGCTTTTTTTTTGGCAAAGGCTTAATGAAGGTAGCCTCCTTCAGTATGTGGCAAGGTGAAGCCACATCTTTAAGAGACTCTGAGTGTTTGTGTTAGGCAAAAGCTGGTGTTGCTTAATGCACAACACCTAGAATTCAGATGTTGAAGAAAGCATCTATCAGACTTCTTGGCTCTCAGTAATTGTGGAAAAACATGTTTTGTCAGGAATAAAAAAAATACAAACCCACTGTGAGAATCCTTGAATGGTTGAAACTTCTACAAATGTGAAGGTCAAAATACTTAAACAGCCTTACACTCTGGTTGTGCAGTCAGGATGCACATGTAAAAGAAAAGTACCAGAAGATAATGCTGTTTCTGACAACAATGCTACAAAACTTTGGGTGCAATCCAGATGCTTACAGATAGGTGCTTTGTGCCATTTTTGACACTGTAGGGTATCTAAGAGTGATCATTCCAAACTGAATCATTTCCTAGGTATTTTTATTATGTTTCAGTTAATATTGATGAAGGAGGCCAAGAATGAAACTGCTGGTATGCTTACAAGCCCAGCGCAACTAAGCCATACATCACAGGCTAAAAATTGTAACCTTGATTTACATACCCAACATAACTCCTTCAGAAGTTATCAAGGAAACCAGAATAGTAATTCTTTCTTCAGAGCCCAGAGAGGAGGAATGTAAGAGTCCACAACAGATGAGTCCCAGGAAGAACAGATTTACCTGCTGCTCAACAGAAGACCAAGAGACACATTGGAGTGCATGTAGCAGCATGGGGCAGCAGAGAGATAAAGAGTAAGTATTTTTGGTTGGAGATAAGTCTGAAGATGATGATCCTCTTCTAGTGACTGCAGACAAGCTTAAAATAGAAAGCTTAGGCTAAAAGGTCTCACTTTTAGATGACGGTGCAAAAACACTCTCCCACCAAGTGAGTACCACTGCACTTTAAATTACAGATATCAGAGAGGCCACACAGGTTTAACCTTGTTCATTTTTAACTTTCTTTATTTGAAAGATGATGATGTGAAAGACTAACTTTGGAAGGCTCTAGCATGAGGCAGCTGGACCAGCTGTGCTCTGCAGACACTTGCGTTTTCCAGGGCTGGCGGCCTGGAAACCCGCCACTGCAGGAAGCTGATCTCCATCAGCCTCCTTGCTGTTGAACAGTTACTGAACATGAAAAATGAAAGTGAAATCTTGTTCCTTTTGGTTAGATGAATTTCCTGATAGGTGTCAGGAAATGTCTGAAATGTAAAGTAAACTGCTGTCCTTTCTTTTCTTACAGTTTTCATAACAGACTGTAGCAGACAAGGATATTGAAATATTTTTATAAATACTTTCTTTTCTTTCTTTCAGTTCCCACAGGTATTCACATAGAAACATGGCCAAAAATTGATTTGAACAAGTTTTCCTATTTTTTACATGCCACCTGACATACATTAAATTGTACAAAGTATCTCATGTTTAATTCCATATCTAATCAAACTGTGTTTAGTGTTAAGTCATGCATGCCAGACTCTATTAAATGTAATGGTTTACTTCTTCCTAAGTTAAGGCAGTCTGGGAAGATAGAACACAAGAAAAGTAAACTGATTCACATGGCCCACTGTAGGCATTTTCACAGAAATCCACCTAACCCATTTCTCTGGATTCATACAATGAATGCTAAAATTGCTAACACCCATTAAGTAAGATAGGCAAGAAAGAATATTGAAAATAAAAAGCCAGTAAAGGAACATTTCAACTGCTAGTTAAAAATAGCACCTGCCTCAATCAGTAGCTACTTGTTTGATGGGAGAAATGGATGGAGCAAAAGCCAAAAGGAGATATTTTCCAAGGCTAAAATATAAATATTCACACAGTTTTTACTGCAAGAAAATAAAGATTTTGCACATGCACCCCAGAGTGGACAAGACGCAAGCCAAGGGTAAAGAGAAGGATAGCTATGGCATGAACCATGGTGCCAAATCACACTGTGGTGTTGTACTGTTTCACAGCCTCTTCTAAAGATAATTTCTTTCTCCAGTCCTAGGCATATGAAATAGCTACTGAAAGTTCTAAGCTGTTCTTCAAGCAGAGACCTTGAGAAGAATGGCGTCTCCCTCTCTGCCCACTCAGGTGATGGCAAGAAGTAATACACATTACAGAGGGAAGTATTACTGAGTAATGAACATTATCTGAGGGGAGACATTCTCACTCTCTAGAGCTACCTGAACGAAGGTTGTAGAAGGGTGGATGTTGGCCTCTTCTCCCAAGTAACAAGTGATAAGACAGAGGAAATGACCTTAAATTGTGCCAGGGAAGGTTTAGGTTGGATGTTAGGAAAATTTTTTTCATTGAAAGTCTTGTCAACCATTGGAACAGGCTGCCCAGGGAAGTGATTGAATCACCAGCCCTGGCTGTATTTAAAAGTCATGTATATATATATGGTGCTTAGGGACATGGTTTAGAAGTGGACATGTAGAACAGGGTTATTGGTTGGACTCAATGATCTTGAAGATCTTTTCCAATCAAGATGACTGTGATTCTAATTATAATGATGCGGATCATAGCCAGGTCCCTTGTGATAAGAATTTTACTAGTCTCTAAGAGATGTATAGTTCAAAGAATACAAATGTCTGTATCTTTCTGTACCTTGGTGATTCCTTTCCAGTAACTAACGAAGAAATAAAACTGCAGAAGAGCCATCGTTTCATATCTACAGCCCCGTTGTAGAGGTGTAATTCTTCCAAGATTATCTCCTGAATCTAAAGAAAATTTATCTTGGTCCTATTAATAAAACACACATAACAAAAATAATAAAAGTAAACAACCAAGGAAATAAAAATGAAATTATCTTTCAGAATTCATATTTTATTCTACAAAACTTTATTTTGCAGTCTTCTTAATCACATGAAACTTCAGAAGAATCCATCTAATAAGAAAGGTTTTAATTATCTTTAATATCATTGAAATTTGTACATAGCTTTATTAATAGTATATGGAGATTATATTGAAATTCTCTTGGCATAAAAGCAAATTTAGGAAGTACAAACTAAAGGTTAAAAATAAGTTTAAAGTGTTTAGGTAGAGGACTCACTTGTTTTCTGTTAGCGCCAATGACTCTTCAAATATAAGCATTTTCCTGCTAGCTGAACCATCTGAAAAAAATGCATGAAATTAAAGATCAAGAGAACATATTCATTTTCTTGTCCAGTGGTCCTCTGAAGGAAAAATTGTTATGATAACCCACCATCGACCAAAACACATGCCCTTAACAAAAAAAAAACCAAGCAAACAAAACAAAAAAACACAGTCAAAATCCAGGCTTTCACAAATTATAGGAAGGGAAGGTCTATTTGACCTGGTCAAATACCTTCTTGATATCTAAGAAGCAGATCAGTGACTTTAACTGCATCAAGGTGTACAAATGGATTTCATTACATTTTGCTTTCATCATTATCAGAAAAGTTTTACCCTTTAATAAAAACACTCTGATCTCATTTTATTATTTCCAGGAACTACTCTTTTTCTAGTGGCCAAATTTAGGGGCAGAATTTGAAATATACTTTTAAGTGAAAAATTTGGATAGCATAACTAGCTGTACAAAATGTTTGTAATATCCATATATATCCTGAGCTGCCTGGATGCTGTCTAGAAAATGTTCTCATTATTTGCTATTTTATCTCTGTCTACAGATGCTCTGAGCTGTGGAGAGCTATTACATTCTGAAGAATGGATCTTTAAGAAGAATACTCAATGTAACATGACTTTGACAGCTATTATAGTTTTTAACCATAGAGAATATTATTCAAAATATGGACCCTTATGGAAAAACAAAACAAAACAAAACAAAACACAACACCCCAAACCAATTCCTAAACAGAACAAAACAATAACAATAAAACAAACAAACAAGCCCAAAGAAACTTTTAACATTGATCAATGTTTATTTCCTTTCCTGTTGACTGCTGTATCTGATGGTAGATCATCCAAGTAGCCCATCCACACTTTAATTTAGTGGGGTGGTTACAATTATTATTATGGTGGTTATTACTATGTTGTTGTTGTTATCAACAAAGATTATAATCCAAGACTCCCTCACAAATGAAGTCACTAGAGAAGCTTACAGTTATTTGCCCATTTACTTAATTTACTATTGTTTGTCACAAAATAGAACTGAACAAACTTAGTCTTAGTTCATAGTCTAGTAATTACAGCAGTGGCTTAGAAAACAAAAAAATATGGCTCAACTACCTAAAAATACATTATGAAGAGGTAGGTGCTGGTCTCTTCTCACAAGTAACTGGTGATAGAACAAGACAGAATGCCATCAAGCTTCACCAGGGGAGGTTTAGACTGGACATTAGGAAATTTTTTTTCACTGAAAGGATTGTCAGGAACATGCTGTCCAGAGAGGTGGTTGAGTCACCATCCTTGGATGTGTTTAAAAGATGTATAGATCTGGTGCTTGGGGATATGGCTTAGTGGTGGACTAGAGTAGGGTTAATGGTTGGACTCGATGATCTTAAAGGTCTTTTTCAACCTAGATGGTTCTATGATTCTATGATAAATCACTGATCTACAGAAGACTTGAATCTGAGTCTCCAGGTGTGTGTTAAGCACAATAGCTGGGGGAGACAGTCCTCTCTTCTTTCAGTGCTGAGCATAAGTAATAGGGTTTAGTTGTCTATTACAAAAGGCTCTGAAACCAAACAGGCACCAGACTGTTTCCCTGTTGCTCAGAGTTATCCAAATGTTTCTTAGATTTGCTTTAATGGCAAGAAGGTTAAAATACTATAAATCCCCAGAGATGACCAAAGCTGTCTGTCCTGCTTCTGCAGTATTGCAGACTGTCCCAGCTGGGCATGTGGGTGGCCTAGTTTGTAGCAACATCAGAAATTTCACATTAAGTGGCTTATAGATACAGATGTAATCCTTGCTCCTCATATGAGCTCTCTCTTAGCTTTATGTCACAGCCAGTTCTCTCAGGTGGATTAAATTTGGGTTGTTTCCCCACTGGGGACACATTCTTCTCATATTTGCTTCTAGAGTTTCGAACTGGAGACTCCAGGAGGCAGAACTTTTGTCCATGGCAATATAGAAGTGAAATTCTCTTTGTGACTCCAGAGAAAGATTTCTCAAAGGTGAAAATGACAATTCTTTACCTAATTCCAACTGAAAGTCTGCCTTTGAGATGCCCTGTTATGAAACTTTTTCCATTAACTAAAATAGAAGACCACATAAAAAAGGTTTTATTCCAAGAAGTAGCTTTCATATACTGAATATGTTTCTAGGTGCTTTAGTCAGTAGGAAACTATTTCCAAAGGCCATACAAGATTTAATCAAGTGACCATCAAGATGAGGGCAGAGCATTCCCAAACACCTTTAACCAACCACATAGCTTTATAGGATGCCAACACTTCTGTTCTAACAATGAGGACCATCATCAGACTGGGAGAAGAGTTTGAAAGCAAATTGATAGCTCATCATAGTAGCAGTCTGTTTTCTAGCCTGTTGGTAGAAGTATTATAGACTTCTGAAGTACTGATGTGTAACACAACTGCCTTATTGCTGAATACAGGAGCCCTAACTCTACATTAATTTTCCTGAATTTCAGTATTTCAGCAATATTTCAGCTAGCATTTCCCAAAGAGTTACTGTTATATATACTGTAAACCACATGTATTCTATAATTTTTTTGGTCTATATGGGAAATGTTAGTCTTTACATGTCCACCCATACACAAATTTATTAACCTTTGTCCTTGCAAGCCTTTGAGTTTTGCTGCAGAAAGCATTTTGTCTTTGAGTAAAGAGGTCAGGGAGTTTGGATAGTGTTTACAGTTTCAGATGCCATTACAGTCAATTTTCCAGAGGACAATAAAGTCCCAAAAGGTGATACTGCCTTTAGGATGATAATACTGTGCTGCTTGGATATTACTTTGTGGAATAATGATTGCTGCTGCTAACAAACTAGTGTTTCTTCTCAGCACTTAGTGATTCTTCAAAAAAGCACCTAGGAAAATTCCCGGGGAACATATTTGCCATTTTTGAGGCTAGTGAATAAAATAAAAACTTTTGTGATGACAGATCTTTCTTTTCTCACATATTGTTATTTCCAAAACAGTTTAACAAACACTTTGTAATTCTTCAAATCACTCACAAATCCGAGCAAATGCATAAGCTACTTCACCAACTCCAAAGTCCCTCATGTTTGTAATTATACCTTCCATGACTTGCTTCAGCCCAAAAAGGAAGACACACAGGAAAAAGGACTTCACCTGTCATTCATCTGTCAATGTAAACTATGTATGTATGCACTATCATAAGGAACTATTAAACATTAAACAGTGCAATCTTCAAAAGTGGCCAACAGAGACATCTTGACAACAAAATTCTGAAACTGATATTTTAAGGAACCTTCTACAGAAAAAATTTCTCCTTTGAATACTCTGCATTGATTTTCCATCCTGTAATCCACAATAAATGGTGTTACTTAGATGTTTATGTATTTGTGCCTTTTACTCTTGCTTTCATATTATTTGACTGGGAACACCCTTTCCCAGGCCAATGGTTAACAGCCAGTTATTCATTCAGTCTACATGATGTTTCCTGATTTGCCTTTAACTACTAGTGCTGATTTGCTTAAAGCCTTGTGTCTTTATCTGTTACAGATCAGCATTAGCATCCAATTCTATAAGAATTGTAAGTTTATAAATTTAGTGGCAGATTTAGGAGAGTGCTTAAGTCCTCACCTAACTTTAAGCTCATTAATTTTAAGCATCCAAGTGCTTAGAAGCAGCTGTATGTTCAAGACTCTACTGATTCTTGGTGATAAAGCCTACAATACTTAGCAGCTAAATTGACTTCGGGAGCTTAGCTTCATCAGGACTGTGGAAAAGACCTGTAGAACAAGTGTCAGATTTCTGTTCTGCATTCTGCCCAAAGTTATGCTGGGTAAGGTGTGACAACTCTACTTCCTCATCCTTTAAGGGGAATGAAGATTATATATTTATATATATCTATCTATATATATAATGTGCATGTTAGTATTTCTAATTAAATCAATAATGCAGTTGAACAGAAACAAATCTGATCAGAACTATATATAATGGGTTGTTCCTTTCTCTCATTTATTATGTATTATTGATAAAATCCAGTTGCTCCATACTAAAGTAAGGACTGTCTGTGGAAGATCAAGATTATTACAACTATATGTAGTGATTAAAACTGACATTTTATTGTTCAAACTGGCAGCAGAAATTTGAAGTGTAGTTATCACTAAGAAATTTAGCACCAAGGAATGGATACATCCACTTATAAATACTTAAGACCATTAAATACTTCAGTCAGTCTTGAGTCACATACCAAATCTTGGAGCATTACCTTTACAGATTACAGTCAAAGTCACAGCTGAAGTTAATGTCACTCTGCTAGATAAGCGAGATGAAATTTTATTCATATTATTTTATTTACTGAGATTTGCTTTTCAGGAATCTAATTGAAAGAGAAGTGGACATTTGAAATATGCCCTTCTTTGCCACACTTGTTACTATAATTTCTATAAATTGAATTAGAGCTCACATCTTATCAAAACACTCCCAGCACCTCCTGTTGTGGTATGAACATTGAGCAAAGTTGATACAGAATCATTGCATCTTGGCAGAAATATGAAAAATAAACCTGTTCTTTATGTTCTGTGTGACCTTGATATTGAACAACAAAAATGTGCTAAGTGACTGACCAGAATATCAGTGTGCTATCTTTTGTCAATATATGAAAGACAGAAAAATATTTCTGTCTGTGTATAAAGTGTTTTTTTAACTAAGAATCAGGTGGATAACTGAATCACGGAACATCTTTGGTTGGAAAAGACCTTCAAGATCATCTAGTCCAACCTTCAACCCAACACTGCAAGCCCACCACTAAATCATGTCCCTAAGCACCAGGTCCACACACCATTTAAATGCCTCCAGGGGTTGCAACTCGCTACTGCCCTGTGCAGACTATTCCAATGTTTGATAACCCTTTCAGTGACAAAAATGTTTCCTAATATCCAGCTTAAACCTCCCCTGGCACAGCTTGCATCCATTCCCTCTGGTCCTGTCACATGTCACCAGGGAGAAGAGGCTGTCCCCCTCCTCGCTCCAAACTCCTTTCAGGTAGTTGTAGAGAGCTAGAAGGTCTCCCCTCAGCCTTCTCCAGACTAAACCACCCCATCTCCCTCAGCCACACCTCACAGGACTTGTGCTCTAGGCCCTTCACGAGCCTCGTTGCCCTTTTCTGGACTCACTCCAGCACTTCTATGTCCTTCTTATAGTGAGGGACCCAGAACTGAATGCAATATTCAAGGTGTGGCCTCACCATTGCTGAGTACAGGGGGACAATCACCTCTCTGTTCCTGTTGGCCACAGTATTTCTAATACAAGCCAGCATGCCATTGGCCTTCTTGCATGCACTGCTGACTCATATTTAGTTGACTATCATTCAAAATCCCCAGGTCCTTTTCCAAATTGCAGTTTTCCAACAACACATCCCCAGGTCTGCAGCTTGACATGGGGTTGTTATGACCCAAGTGCAGGACCTAGCACTTGGTCTTGTTGAACCCCATGCAATTAACCTTGGCCCACCGATCTAACCTGTCTAGGTCCTGCTGTAAATCTTCCCTACCCTCTAGCAGATCAACACACCCAACTAGCTTGGTGTCACCTGAAAATTTACTGAGGTTACACTCAATCCCCTCATCCAGATCATTAATAAAGATATTAAAGAGAATGGCCCCCAGTACTGAACCCTGGGGAACACCACCTGTGACGGGACACCAGCCAGATTTATCTCCATTCACTACCACTCTTTCAGCCTGGTCATCCAGACAGATTTTTATCCAGTGCAGAGTGTATTTATCTAAGCCTTGCACCATAAGTTTCTGAAGGTGAATGCTGTGGGAGACAGTGTCAAAGGTTTTACTAAAGTCCAGGTAGACAATGTCCACAGCTCTTCCCTCATCCACTAGGCTGCTCACCCTGCTGTAGAAGATCAGGTTAGTCAGGCAGGTCCTGCCTTTCATAAACCCATGCTGACTGGGCCTGATCATTTAGAATCATAAAATTGTTTTGGCTGAAGGACGCCTTTAAGATCATTAAGTCCAACTGTTAAACCATCACTGGCAGGTCACCACTAAACCATGGCTCTAAGCACCACCTCTATGTGTCTTTTAAATACCACTAGGCATGAGGACTCCACCACTTCACTGGGCATCCTGTTCCAGTTCTTGATAAACCTTTCTGTGAAGAAATTTTCACTAATGTCCAATCTAAACCACCCCTGCTGCATCTTCAGACTCTTTCCTTTTGTCCTATTGCTTGTTATTTGGGAGAACAGACTGACCTCCACCTTGTTATAGCCTCCTTTCAGGTAGTTGTAGAGTACAGTAAGGTGTCCCCTCAAGTGTCCATTTCTCCAGGCTAGACAATCCCAGTTCCCTCATAAGACTTGTGCATTAGGCCCTTTCGCCAGCTTCATTGCCTTTCTTTAGACACACTCCAGCACCTCAGTGTCCTTCCTGTAGTAAGCGTCCCAAATCTGAACCCTGTACTGGAGGTGAAGCCTCACCAGTGATGAATACATAGGGACAATCATATCCCTAGTCCTGCTGGCCACACTATTGTTGATACAAGCCAGGATGCTGTTGGTCTTCCTGGCCACCTGGGTACATTGATTACTCATGTTCAGACAGCTGTTAGCCAACATCCCAAAGTCCTTTTTCACCAGACAGCTTTCTAGACAGTTCTTCCCCAAGCCTGTAGCATTGCATGGGGTTGTTGTGACCCAATTACAGGACCAAACACTTGGCCTTGTTGAGCCTCATACCATTGGCCTTGGCTCATCAATCCAGCCTGTTCACATCCCTCTGCAGAATCCCCCTACCTTCAGGCAGGTCAACACTTACACCCATCTGGGTGTTTTCTGCAGACTTACTGAGGGTGCCCTTCATCCCCTCATGGATTTAAAAACCATTCACCACAACAATTTGGGCCTGGACATACATGCAGTTTTTTAGTCAGCGAGGTGTATGACCATCCAAGCCATGAGCAGCCAGTAGTGTAACAGAAGGTTTGATATATCATCACAGGTATGTCTGACAATGAAAAAGCAATGCTGATAATTGTATATTGCTGGCCAAAGTATTATTTAGCGGAGACAGAAGCAAAGGGAAATCTAAGAAAAGTCAGAATATTTTTATAACATCAGTTGAAGCTAGAACAAGACTCTACTTCAGGAAGAGAAGTAAAATATGTTTCTTGTCATGTTCACACGTACTGACAAAGGGGAAGAAGAAGCACTGTATAGAATTCAATGTACATATTGGTCTGTGTATCATATGAAAAAAGCCCACATTAGGATAGTACCAATTGCACAAGGAAAGCTCCCTGTATTGTTTCAAATGTTGGGTCACTCTTCTACCTTGTATACCGTGTTATTTTCTTCCTTTTTGATCTTGATTCAGTTTGTATTAAAGATAATGCAAACCAGTGAGAACTGGATCAGGCTGGAGTGGATAGCAGGGTGCTATTAGCACCAAATTTCCTCCCTCATTTGCGGCTCCTATCGTGTGTATACTGAATGCTTCCTTATTGCTTTGTAATTCGAGGGCATCCATCTGTTAATTTGCTCCCCAGATGCTGGTTCAGGATGTTATTGCTGTTGCATGCAGCCTATCATTTCAGAGATGCTTAGACTTCATTTTGGCATGTAAGGAGTTGGAAGAGCTGTTGGAAGATGTGGAGGTTCATAATCAGAAGAGAGCCTGAGGACAGGGAGCGTGGTTTCTGGACAAGATGAAGTCAGTCAAAAGATGTGGTTTTGTGGATGGAAAAGAAGCTGGATGGAGCTCAGGAGATGGTCCTTCTTAAAGAGCTCTGACAAAACACAGAGCCATGGCTATTGATAGTGCTCTAGTTTTGATGCTGTTGCAAATGTAGGCATAGTGGTGCTGGTTTTGTACCAAAGGAACTGCTTAGTAAAAAAGAAAGAATTATTAGCAGAGGGATCCTTTCACAAAATAATGAATAGAGCAAGTTAGCCCAGTTTTTTTCTGAAAAAAACTCAGGCTTTCTGGGATCTCAGAAAACTTAACAAAATCACTGAAATTTGTGTTGCAATAGGACCATCAAGTAAAATGAATCCTACACAGAAACTACTATAGAACTTAAACAATAAAAACCTCACAGTTGTCTAAAAAACACTTTATCAAAAGCAAGCTTGCTCTTTCAACAATAGGATAACTTTCCTAAGCCTTGGCTTAAGCAATAAACATACACTGCTCCCCTCATCCCCCCC
>JANIJG010022342.1:2477-22884 GCA_024611175.1 Megaceryle torquata
TTGTGTGTTCTTTTTGTTGACTTGTTAGCATTTCCTCCAAAATCTCTTTCAGAAGGAAATAATTTGATTTTTTTTTTTGGTTTTTTTTTTTTTTTTTTTTTTTTTTTTTTAATGAGATAACATTTATTGGTTTGGATATGAAATGCTTCTAGGTAACATTTTCTTATGAGAGACTGTCATATAATTAAAATTCATTGCCAGCAATTCAATTGTGAACAGTTTCAACATCATTCAAGGCTTTTTCCTTCTTCAAAGAGTACAAACCCATTTTGGATGTTTCCATCACAAGTAAATGTCTGGAAAAACATGCATCTTCTGTTGAAAATGGAACTTTACATAAGTTCCATAGACATACGTGTTACTTATGTAATGACTGATGTATCTTTAAAATGTGCTAATCATTTGATTGCAATTTAAAAGTAATTAGAGGTTGCCAACTTCTGAATGTGAATGACCAGTATCAAAATAGTAGACTGTTTTAACAGGGATGTCCTGGAAAAAAATCACTGCAAGTTGCATGACCCTCCAAAGTACAGGAATTTGAAGGGGCATATAACTGATATAGACTCTGAAGAGATGGTAGAAATCTGAACTGTGAAAGGGTTTAACTTGCACAAGTCCATGATGACTTACCACTCTCTATCTCACTAGAATTCGTGTGACCATAGATTTTAATCTTATTTTCACCATATTCATACTATGGAAAGATAAAATATGAGGTTTTCTCTAGAGCATAAGCAGTCCAAGAGCACAAGAAATTTGAACAGAAGAGATCTTTTGTAAGAATTATGAGGTGCTTGCTAGGACCTGTGAATCATTTGGGGTGGAACAGCAATGGCTTTTAGTCCAGTTTTGTCTTTGCAGTATTAATCTTCAGGTGCTTTGAGGTCTTCTTCAATCCCTGGGCAGTGCTGCATGCATGCTCCTCCTACATGGTGCTGGCCATGTTTAATGGAAATGATGCAAGCACCTCCTGCCAGCTTCACAACATCTGGATGGGAGCCACTTCGGTGTGGAGAATTTGGTTAGCACAGAACTGTGCTGTACTTACTAAAATAGGTCATGTGTTACACATTTAGCTTGAGCTTTGCATGGCTCCTGACCAAGACAGGCTCAGGCCTCCTGAGCTCAGGAGCTTAAGAACATGTCACTTGGATCTATCTGCAACAGTGACTCAAGAAAGTTATCACCTCAAAGTCATGATAGGGAGCTGCCTCAGGAAGCTATCAGAAAAAGTCAGCTGTAGAAAAAGTCTAAATACTGGCCCTTGAAAGCAGTAAATGTCTGACATTGGACCACAGGGAAGCAGATTGCCTTGTTCAGCATTCTCAGCTGTGACTCCTTCCAAATTTAGGCCTCTAAACTAGGTATCAGTTTCTTACAAGAATGAGACCATAAAAACTGCTGTGCTGGATCAGAGTATCTTGTCTTGTCTCAGGCTGTGGCTGATAGCTGACATGTAGAAAAAAGTGTGAGAAAGGGGCAAGCATTATGTATTGAACTCAGATCTCTTAATTTCCAGAAGAATTACAAAACCTTATTGTTACGCACAGTGTATATGAGTGAGTTTCTCCTAATGAAAGTCTTTCATGTTGTTTAACTAACTGCATATTCACTGAGCCAGAGTGGGGGACCTAAACTGTCATTTTCATTCCCATGTCCTGATGATCAGCTAGTCCTTAGCTGTTTCTTCATTTACCTAAATATTATTTACATAGATGTTTTTGTGGAATTTCTATGGTTTTGTTTTGTTTTTTTTTTTTTTAATTAATCTATCTGTTCTACTTTTTTAAGTTTTTGTTTGTTTCTACATGTTCTTATGGGTTTTTTTCTTCCTTTTTTTTTTTTTTTAATGATTCATTTTCCTCAGAAAATTTCAAGAACCTTTTCATGGTTCTTAAAATATTCTTCATCCTAATCAGAATTTAGTTGAGTGTTTGAAAAATCTGCTGCATTTGATGGAAAGAACTAAGAGCAAACTAACATTTAGTGGCTTTTGTGCACCCTCTACTATGTAAGTAATCTGCATTCTTTGCATATTCCTCAAAAATATTGTGCCTTTATTTTATTTTAGGTTTCATTTTGCAATAATATTATTTTATAATAATAATAATAATGATGTCTGTGTACTGAACCATCACTCATTAGGATCTCAGAAGGTGCAAGTTTGATAACCTGGTTAACAGACATTGTGTGGGTGCTGCATAAGTGTGAACTCTATCTGAATAGAAAAAAAAAATTAAGCCTTACCAGAGGGTATATCTTGCCAGTCACTTGCTATGAGGGATACAGTGTATAAGTGTAGCTAGGATATACTTTCTAAGTGTTTATCTGTATACTAGTTGTTTTAAAGTGGTAACAACCAGTATGAAATAAGCTAAATATATTAGAAGTGATGCAGAATTAAATGCTGCTGACTAAGAAGTCCCCCCCAAAAAAGAGAGGTTTTTTCGTGTTGTTTCAGGCTTGTTTTACCAGATATCATAGAATCAAAGAATGGTTTGGTTTGGAAGGGACCTTAAAGATCATCTAGTTCCAACCCTCTTCTAACTGGATTGAACACTTCCAGGGATTTGCACACTTCCAGGGATGAGGCATCCAGAAATTCTGTGGGTAACCTGTTCCAGTGCCTCACTACACTGATAATGAAGAATTTCTTCCTTATATCTAATCTAAACCTACTCTCTTTCAGTTTAAATCAATTACCCCTTGTCCTATCACTACATGCGCCTTGTAAAAAGTTCCTCTCCAGCTTTCTTGTAAGCCCCCTTTAGGTACTGGAAGGCTGCTACAAGGTTTCCCTGGATGAGAATTCACATGATTACAAGTGCTTACTTAACACATTCAAACAAGTCATCCCTTATTAGTGGAGACACTTTCTCACACAGCACAGGGAAGAAGTAATGGCAGACCCACAAACTCATTTTTTGTTTTTGCAGTTACAGATATTACAGTTGGTTCACTATCTGTACCTCTACTGACAGATAATATTTTAAAATAGACTCACAGTCATGTGCACATGCTTCAAGAAGAGATAAGCTGAGTTTGGATGAGGAAAGCAACTTCTAAAGTGTGCCACTTAAGTAATTATGAGGGCTGAAACAAGCTGATCATTTAAAGTTTGATCTTTTGATGTGATACAGAATAATTCTTGTGGGACCATGCCTTTAATTAGTCATCATGGAATGACATATATTTTTACGTAGGCAGGTGCAAATGTATTACAGCACATTTTATTTTTACATATCTCAAAAACTTCATAAAAACTGGCTCAACATCTAAATTTTTCCCAGGAAACCACTAAAACCTCTAGAGCTTAATGTGAGCAAGGCCTAATGTATTTTAACAGGACAAGCATATAATTTGCTGACACAGCTATTTGCAAAAGCCAGTCCCAAATTCTTGACACTTCACCTCCACCCACATAGCATTCTCCTTTGATTTGACAGACACACACACACACACACAAGCACACATTTTCTACAGAAAAATTCCAAAAGCCTTTTAATCCCAAATGCTTTAATGTATGTTTGAGGTTCTAGTAAACCATAGGGAAAGTGTGGTGAATAAAAAATAGTTTTTGCCTTATTGTCCTGGTTTGAGTGAGAACAGAATTAAATCTGTTCAGTGATTTTACTTTTTACCTCAGTCTCTTCTAACTAACTGCACTGTCTGAAGTTAGCAGCATGTTTTTGCAGGCAGTGTCTGCTTTTAGCAGTGATAACACCCCATGTTTAGAGTTACTACCAAGGATTGGTGTGCAGAAAGGCTCTTGCTTATTCTCACTCCTGTGCAGACCAAGGCCATTGCTGGATTTTGTGTACCATAATAGGGGGTGCAGAAAGTAAAAAGCTGCACCTGCAGGGAGGAGTAAACAGGGCAGGTGACCTCAAACTAACCAACAAAATATTCTATCCCATATGCTCCTGTTTCATCTCACCCAGTGGACAACAAGAGAGGTCAATCGTTATGATCCCCCTAAAGAGGCTGTCCCTGCACAGCAGGGCCACAGAGGCAGTAGAGTCATGACAATGACTCAGAGAAACAATACAAAACAATTTATTGGTTTCCCTTGAGAATAATCAATAAATGGTGCAGACAAAGGTGTTTGGGCAATAGAGGTTATTTTCTTATCAATTAGTTTAATGCACAAATAAGGATCAAAGAGAAGAAAGGAAAAGTGAGTAGAAAGAGGAGGAAAGGAGAAGGCAGGGGGAAAGAGAGAGTAAGATAGGAAGACCTCACCACCATTGGATCCAGTGATGCCTCATGAGGTCAATCCAAATCTTGAGTTCTTTGGTGGTGGGTGCACACAAATCAATAATTTTCTCTTTATACTCTTTGTATATGGGTAACATCCCCAAATTACATAGGAAGTGTAGGGATGGTCCTAATTTGCATGAGCCCCTTCTGATGCAGTGTCCACTATAGACTTCCCCTTGGTACAGTCACAGTGGCTAGCAGAAGAAATTAACTCAGTGAAAAGACATGGTCTTGCCCATGCAGAGCTTATCTCTTCCTATTTTTAATTTGTCTACAAGAACCCAGGGGAGGATGGCAGAGCCATTGAGGATTATGGAGAGCCATTGACACCTCCTCCCTCGAGGCAGGCCTTGCTCATTCTCTGTCTGGATCTTATCGCCACACAAGGTTTGAGACATCAGTAGATGGGCTCATATATTCAGGATAAAGCTGAGGGATCACAAGAGTCAAACCCTCTTCTTCAATGGTCAGCATCTGAGGAGGTCTCTTTCCCTTCTGCTTTCGATTTATATCCATGTGTTCCCGAATCCAGTTCCAGAATCCATCTGCTATATCTGGTTCCCATCTGCTGCTGAATTCAGTCTGGGACTCCCCCTGGGGCTGTTCCACAGCAACAGTAGTGACAGTGCTGTACTTGCCATTGGGGTGGTTGGGTTTGATACTATTCTACAACTACTTGAAAGGGGGTTGTAGTGAGATGGGTATTGGTCTCTTTTCCCAAGCAAATAGCGATAGGATGAGAGGAAATGGGCTTAAGTTGCACCAGGGGAGGTTTAGATTGGACATAGGAAAAATTTCTGTACTGAGAGAGTTGTTAGGCACTGGAACAGGCTGCCCAGGGAGGTGGTGGAGTCACCCTCGCTGGAGGTGTTAAAAAAAGTGTAGATGTGGCACTTCAGGACATGGTTTAATGGTCATGACAATGTTGGATAGACAGTTGGACTTGATGGTCTTAGAGGTCTTTTTGAACCTTAATGATTCTGTGATAATGATTTTTTTATATATTTGTATATATTTAATTTTACTGTTATTATTTTTCATTAAAGCTGTTTTAGTTTTCTTTTCCAATCTGTAATTCTTCTCCTTTGGGAAGGGAGAGTGGTTAATAGTTTCTGTCACACATGTAGTGGCTGGCTCAGCCCTACCCCTTGACGCTTATGTAGCAGACAAGGAGCTCTGAAGCAGACTTGCTTTTGGTTTTGTAGCAGAAATCTTTTGTACATGCTTTTTTTGCTGTTGAATTCAGCCAAGAACAGCTATGGGCCAGTCCAACCTTAAATCTTGTGTTTATTTATCACTAGCAAAAAGCCAAACAAAAATGTCTGACAATTACTTAAAAACATGTGCATTCCTCAAATGCATTGTTTTGGAAGAAGAATAAAGGCTGATGACAGCCTTTCAATCCAGACCCTTCATCTGTAGCCTTCTGGCTTGTTTGTGAACTTCAAGTGTGGCAGTGGGTCTCAACTGCTCACTGGCAAAAGGCAGGTGCCAATGAGTATTGCAGAACAAAAAGTATCTTCTCAAACCTTGCTCCCTTCTCAAAGCCTTCACCCAAGGCCTTAGCTTCAGGATTTTTGTATTGATTGTTTCCTCAATCCCAAGAGGACATATTACCACTATAACATTCGGTGACTGGGTTTGACATTTCTGACTAGGAAAAAAAAAACATTATCTGAAGGAAAGTTTTGACCTTTGGCAATTTGTTTTCTGATGCTAATGGAGCAAGACATCTTTCAAAGCTTATGCTGAAAAACACATCTGAGAAAGACACATCTGAAAATAGCATGGTAGCTGGGGCATTCTCAGCACTGTAGGATGAGTTCCCATCTTGTTCTTTAAAGAGAGACATATTCAAAAGCAGTTCTGTCTCTCAGTCCTGATGTTTCCACTACTAGTCAGTGCATCCTGGATTCAAGGAACCTTCCAGATGAAAAGTGAGTAAAAGCAAATATGTTCTGTTAAATGGTTTTGTTCAAGCAAAACAACTTTTTTTTTTTTTTTTTTTTTTTTTTTTATGTGGAAGAAAATACTTAAGTTAAAAATTCCTGATTCACTTCAGAACTGCAAAGGAGATGAGATTTCTTGTGTATAAGAGCAATATAGACCCCAACCTATACTGGTACCTGGGGTTTTTCTTTCCCAGATGCAAGACTGTACACTTGCCCTTGTTATATATCATTAAATTTCTCCCAGACCAACTCTCCAAACTGTCTAGGTCTCTCTGGATGACAGCACAGCCTTCCAGAGTGTCTCAGCAAACTTGCTGACAGTGAACTCTGTTCCCTCATCCAGGTCGCTGATGAATATATTGAATAGTACTGGTCCCAGTACTGACCCTTGAGGGACTCCACTAGACACAGCCCTCCAACTGTCCCGGGTCAGGTTGGATGAGTCTTTGAACAATGTGATCTAGTTGAAGATGTCCCTGCTCATTGCAGGGGGGTTGGACTAGATGACCTTTATAGGTTTCCTTTCAACACTAACCATTCTATGAGTCTATGAATCTAAGATTCTGTGATTGATTCTATGAAACAGTGTCATGTGGATGTAGGATATCTGGGAATATATGGTGAAGAAGTTGCAGTTACCCATGGACTCTCAAAATATTTTAATATTTAGTATTTTATTATTTAAATATATTTATACAAGGTTATAGACACTTACTCAAGCCTGAGGTGAAGTATTGTTTTCAGTTTGCAGTTTGCCCACATTTGTTGGCTAAATAAATTATGCTTGTTCTTGGTACAAAATGTACAGTCTATTGTGGAAAATCTACTCCTATTCTTTCTCCTACACTCTAAAATATCTGTGGAATGGTACATGACCGTATTTAGCTGAATTATTATGACAGAGTGTAAAACTTGAAATATTTTTTTTTTTGTGAGACAAAGTCAAGTTTGTAAAATACCAATTCTTCACACAAACACTTCTGTTGGAAAAAAAACAAAACAAAACAACCACAAAACACCAATCTTACTTAACTGGAATAAGTGTAGTTATCTTCCAAATAGAAAGCTGTATGAAAATGACCCTGGCACTGTTACACATGCAGTATTCTTCACATCTGGGAAAGCTCAAGTTAAATGTTTAAAGACAGTTGCTTTTTAATTTTTAGCACAGAGAGGAAAATGGGATCCTAAGTTTGTCATCCTGCCCTCCTGTGAATGTGCAGAAGAAGCCAACAGCCATTCAACTTTACCTTTTTCTTTGTTAGGAGTTCAGTGCCAGAATAATTACTCTTTGTAGCCAGCATTCTTCTGGGCCCACACAGACCTACTCAGAAAATAGCTCATTAAAAGGACCTCTGAAAATTTTTGCTAAGAAGGGGAAAATATGAGCTCTTCTTCATTGTGTTTTGTTTTGGTTTTTTTCCACACACTTTTTTTCACTTTTTTTTTTATGTTCATTTTTTATTTATCTCCCAACTGTACTCTACATACTTCAGACAGCAGCCTGGGGAAAGAGGCATCTGAATTATCATCCCACTGAGTTTTATTAGCAAAGGACAGGTAAGAATGCTTGTAGATGTGCTGGTATCGATTATTCATTAAATCTCTTGTGCAGATGGCTGTAAAGGGTGGTGTGCCTTCTGAGGGGAAGCCTATTGATTATTATAGAGGATGAAATAATTTCTTAATGATTAAAATACCTACTACCTCCTCCTATGAATGGTTAAAAAGCTGACAATTTATTATCTGGTATTTCTAAAATACTCTGTGTATCCCTAGTATACCATCAACAAAAACTCTGTTCTCTTCCTTATGGAAAGAAATCCTTATGGATGGCTGGTATTATAAGAATTTCAGTGTTGTCTGCTGGCATGACAGCAGATAAACTAGAAGTCCTCAATTTGGTCATGTAAGAGTGTATAAATAATCAGGTTTTAATTTGTACTTCATGAAATCTATGAAAGCTTTTTTTTTTTTTTTTTTTTTTTAATATTTTTTTAATCCCTTTTTCTGATTGATCAAAAAACAGATGGCCTTTTGGAGCTTGAAAATCATATCTGAGAATATGATAACTCTCAAATGTGAAAGATATGCTATTATCTGTCTTTGATACATGGGTGCTAGTTGCGTAGCCTTTGAAAAGTTAAGCTGTACAATTCTATGTATGTATTTATATCCTTTGGGTGCCTGCTCCAAAAATATAGCTTTTTTAGCAAGACAAATGCCCAGACACAAGATGTAGTAGCAGTTTGGTAAAGGAGGCATCTATTGAAAATGTTATGCTTCAGAGATTTAAAAGAAATAAATGCAAAATATTTGTAATAATAATGGAAGAGTCTGAACACAGGAGACAACATGATAGAATCTATGTTGCCAAGAGCAAAACATATCAACCTTTTCTTTCCCTCTGTCAGATTAATTATTTTTAAATGAAAACTTATTTTTCAATTAAACCAAACACAGTCAAAATGTTTTAACACTCAAATTAACTTTATTTTTACAGTTTTCAAAAATATATATATTTTTTAAAACTAATCTGAAAAAATTATCAAAAAACTAAGCTGACTTTAACATTTTTTTAGCTAAGAACAGACAGAAGTAATAAAAGAGGAAAATGAGAGGAAAAGGAAACTTTTAGAGAATCAGAAACAGTCAAAATAAGTGAGCAGTCAGCTGTCGGTGGAGAGCATATGCATGTGGTACCTACAGAATGTGTGTGAGTAACAGCATCTCTCTGCTTTTTGGTGTTTCTGTAAAATGCAGGTGGAGAGGTTTGTTTGTATCTGGGAGCAGCAGGTAATGACAGGAGGTACTAACCTGAGGCAGAGAGAACAGGCACATTCAAGTCACCCAGAGGTAGCTGAAGTCTCTAGGTGGGGAGAGACCTCCCGGTACATGAAACTGCCTTTTATCCTCTCCTGGAAACAGGCAGTTTTCTTTGATGAGAGTTCTGGAAGTGAGAATGAATTTCAGCCTAAACCTGAGGTCCTTCAGGTTTGAGGAGAATTTTTTTTTAGAGTAAGTGCTACAACACCAGATAACCGTGGTATAAAGGGACATGATTGTTCATTTCTTGATGTTCACACTCTGTGTTGAAGTGTTTTGGATAGAGTTATACCTGGGGAAACATAGAGACTGTCAATGCTGCTGAGTATGCTGAAATACTTCTAAAGCATTCTTGCAAACAGCGGGTTTGCATTGAAGCTCTGAAAGCCCCAGTATTCAGTACAGTCTCATCAGAATCCATGAGGGAGTTCACACACTGTGAACCCAGAGTTGTTTAAAGCATAACTCAGCTGCTGAAGTGTGGCTGTACCAGTTCTCCTTCAGCTGAGTATAAACAAAGCAGGAAGGCAGTTAAAAAATGAAACAAACAGTTGCTTAAGTGGGAAATGCTCAATCTCATCTGCTGTGTCCAAATCACTACCAGCCCTCCAGCATGTGGTGAAAGATCAGACACTTTGTGCAACTTCTGTCAGATAGGGATGAGATGCATAGAGATACAAAAAATTTCAGTTAATCTAATTGAAGTATCAGTCTAATCACAGAATTATAATGTTGTTAATTTCCTTATCCTTGAGAGGCGGTCAAGTTGGAGGAGGTACTCCTCACAAGCAAAATTTATCAGAACACTTTTTATTAGCCAAGCTATTATCATTAATAGAAAAAGGTTGTTCTTCTTAACAGTGGATAACTATTCCTATGGTGCATTTAGTTATTCACGCAAGTCTCTGATACACTCATGGACTAACTCATAGCTACCCAGCTGGAGCCACAGCTGGGAGGGCAACCCTCACCAGAAGTTTCTACTGACGTGTCTTTGGCTTCTAGGTGAGTCGTCAGAAGGTTATTTTAGGGACCTGTTGTTTCTTTGTATGTATAAACTTTCAGTCTTTGTCTGTGTATAACAGCTATGGCCTTCTTGAATGAGGTTCAACTTGTTCACTGCTGATGCCATTGTGTCCTGGTGGCCTTTGGCAGATTAGACTGACTCTTGGTATTCTGAATTTATAATTTCTTGTGTATTCAGCTGAACCACTAATCTCCTGAGTTTACCAGTTTAGAAAAGACTTTCATGTACCTCTCATACCTAGCCTGCCTTCAATCTGCTGTTTTCTCTCAGTACCTCTTCATTGTACTGTTCCCACAAATACACACAAAGTCACATGTACTCGGGGCTTCTATGATGATTACTACTCCAGCTACAAAGATACTCCCACTTAATGTCCAAATGGTCCAATTATTATTGCTCATTCTCAATAATTATGCAGTTAAAACTAACCTAGACAAACTTTCTTATTTTTACCACTTTTTTTTTTCTTTCTTTCTTTTTTTTTTTCCTTTTCTTTTTTTTTTTTTCTCTATGCATTGTTATGGAAGCTGCCAGCATCTCCAGTTGTTTGCAGGGAGGTGTATAATGTTGATGCTGGGGCTTGCTTCCCCTGCACCTTTAGCCCACTTAAAGTTATTTTTCTATGCTTGCTAACAGTTCATTTACTTGTTCTTTGTTCACTGGCCAGCAAATTTCTGTTGTATCCAAATTCTATGGTGTTTGATACACTTTACATATGCTGGACACTGGTTCTTTACTTCCTCTGCTATCCATAATGCCAGTGCACAAGGTTGCATTCCTGTAGTAATAACTCATTATTAATGATTTGTACTTGCACTTTTGAGGCTTCTGCTGTTATCTTGTACTTTGAAGGCATCTGTTTAAATTCCCTGTTTTTCTGCAACAGCCTTCAAGCTATGGTTTCATGATAACATGGCATATGTTCTATTAGCACATATATATCCTTTTTTTCTGGAGTCACTCAATAGTTAGTTCACTGTACAAAAAAAGTGGTTCATTAGAAGACACATGCAGGGATATGTATAGACACAGATGTGATACTGGGCACTACCTGCTCCAAAAACGTATTGCTTGCAACAATATCACCTTTGTGTTACCAAACTTGCTTTACAATGCAACTTTGAAAGGAGAACTGCTGAGGTGCTCATCTGTGGCACCACATGGACTTAATCTTCTGGTGGTAGTGAGGGCAGGATTGGCTGTGCTCAGTGGTGCAGTGATGAAACCTCACCACATGTGAGCCTCAGCTCCATAGGGATGGAGCTGATCTGGCAGAAATCCCTCTGGCCTTCAACCACTCGGGCATCTCAAGAAACCAAAGAACAAATGGCTGCTTTGTGCCACTGTAAAATTAAAGCTCCTTGCTAGCATCATCCCACAAGACTGATCTCTTAGCTCTGACAGATGTTAGTGGGGATTTATTTCTATTCCCAGTGCTTGATTTGAAAATTACGCCTGTTTACTGATAGGTGCAGCTTTTGGTAAAAGAGAATGAGGGTAATTGTGTCATACACATCAACAAGACTGTGCTCCAAGACTGCTGTGAGGATGACAGCAACATTCTGGGACTCTCTTGCAGAGCTGAAATTGCAAGAATATTTTACAGGAAAAAGTATAAATTCAGCTTACCTTTCAGTATTTCACACAATCATTTAGATGGATTTCTCAAAAAAAAAAAAAAAAAAAAAAAAGAGAGAGACTGGAAAAGAACTGGAATCTGTTGTGCCTTGCTGCTGTTTTACTAATGTGACTGAGCAGTCTTTTTGTTGGGCCAAAGTATCACAGCATTGTATACGTACATATTACATATATCAGTGTGTTTGAAGGTCTCTGAATATACACTAGTATGGATACTCTACATAGGAACTCCTAAGTTCTACAACCTTGTAAGGACCTAAGTTTAGGTGCAGATATTTTTATGTGTTTACAGGCACTGGATTTGGTCAGAAGTTTCCCATTTCCCAGGGAGTCTTCTGATTGCTAAGCCAGTTGATAAGAGATCTGTGTTGATGCCAGACACACCAGGTTTGGGTTTTTAAAAATTTGCTTTTGCAGTCAGCCTTCAAACATTTTCAGTCTACCTTTGCAAGTCCTTGACTGCCTTCTATGCAAGACCAGATAGCAAGCCTGGCCATGTTACAGAAAAATCTCTGTAACATCAACAGCAATATTTCTCTCTCCTTTCTGTTTGATCACACAGTAAAATGAATGCAGGACAGACAGAAGAAAATGGTGATTACCTCCTGAGGAAGTAGCTGGAGACTGTCTGGGTGTGGGACTGACTAGCTGGTGGTTTGTGCATGGGTGATGCATTAGAGCAGCTGGGGATCTTGCAACAGAGGTGCTTGGAAGATGCTGCTTCCTTGAAGGTTTAGAAGACTGGGGTAAATAACGTCTTTATGGTTTTCAGTGATCCTAAAATATGATTTAGAGACCCAGGTCACCTTAGGATCTAATGTTTTATGACCATTTAGTCAAACTGCATTTAATTAAATCAATTAAACATAACAGGCAAGGTATTTTACTCCCCCGTTGCAAAGGATGAAATTAAAGGTTATCTTCACTTTTCATCATGCTTAGCTGCGTATGTGTAGACCAGTTTGAAAGAGCAATTACAGCTGTATAAAGTATGCTGGGCTGAAGAGCTAATTAAAATCATTGTTGAAAAGAAACACTTCAGTTGAATGAGCTCTTGCATTTTAAACAATAGATTACAATTTTGTACTCTTATTCCTTTGCTCTTTCTAGTGCTTTACACACATTCGTTTCCAGAAGGTATTTGTTTGGATGTGTGTATTCAGTGTGTGCTTCTGTACTGAAAGAAGCAAAAGCAATTTGCTAAAGGTGATACAATAGGCATATCAAAGGGTTTGGGGAAGATCCTGGACCACAGCTCCCATTGGAAATCTTGACAGAAACTTCAGCTGGCCTATAATTTCATCCTAACTTTTGGAATGGATTTTGCTTTTTCCCCTGAAGTTTCACAGATATGAAGCCTGTGTTCAGATGATCATCTACTGTTGTTTGTCAAATATTTTAGATAAACCAGAGCTCTTATTACACAATAATCAGCTAATCTGTATTAGGTTACTGTGATACCTATAATAAATCAGCATATGAAGATATGATGAAGATTCTTACTTACATTAACTGATGATTTAGTCTGTAGAAGACTAGCCTTTTTCCCTGTCTCAAGGAGAAGACAAAGTCTCTTTGCAGTCTGACTTTAATCTGAACACAGAAAAGGAGTTAAAAGAGAGGTTACTCAACCCAGGCGGTGTTTTCAGATGGCCCCTCTCCTTGGGTGGGTGATCTGTGTTCGCTGTGCTCTCTCTGTGTGCTGGAGCTATATGTATCATGGAGGAATTGTGCGCATTTGAATTTGTTCTCTGACCAAAAGAGCACTTTGGTCAACATGCTTCTATGTCACTTGTTATTTTGCTGTTATTTATGCAAATATTTCCTTTTCTGTCCTTTAAACAAATAAATAAACATCCTCAAGAGGAAGCACTTGATATTTCAAGAGTGAGGTTTTTCTCAGGGTGTCATTTTATTAGTGAAATGACTTAGATTAGCAAATCAGTGGAAGAAGTGCTAATATGAACCAGCATATTCAATTTCGCTTTAGCAATCTGTATTCCATAAGGAAATCCTGGGAAGCAATCAGTGACAATGGAACCTCAATTTAAATTACAAACTAGGCAGTATGCTGGATGCATATAGAGCATGTGAGAGATTAAATGGAAGTGTTCATTTGTCTTCATCAGGTAACCAGGACAATAAAAATGTGCTCTACAAGGAAAGACTGTAGAAACTGTGGTAATGAAAGCAATAATTAATTTAATTTAAGATACTATCCCCAGGGCAGTTGTAAATTGATGGTATTAATTATGCAACAAACCTGATTGTAAATTGATGACATAGGGAGTCATCTAGAATAAGTTTCTCCTATTGAAACTATTTGGCAGTATATTATGCAGCAGCCTACATCCTCAATAGATATTCAAAGGTTTTTTATATTAAACTCTATAGTTATATTCTTCAAAGAACTAAGTAACATGAAAGGATGCAATTAGAAACAATCAATTATTTCATTGTACATAAATTTGTTTATATAATATAAACCAGAATTCATTAGCATTAACTTGAATAGATGTTGCATGTGGTATTTTTCTGCCATGATACCTCTACTGATTCAAGTGATTTGCAGCAGCAGGGAATGTATGGCATGCAATTCCTTCCGCTGTTACTACTGGGTCTAGAGCAAAGATGATAATCTAGAAGAAATATTCATATATATATTTATATATATTTGAATTTTAAGGTTATTTTGCTATAATTTAACTCTACATGTCAGAGTGACTTTTATAAGATGTAATTAAACATTGAAAGTCTACCCTGTTATTCAAAGAGAGAAACATCATCCAGGGAAATGTACTAAATAGGATGATTATATGAAAAATGGTGAAAAAATCCTTTATCTACCTTAAAAAAAGTAAAATTACATAATGTTTCCTTCTGCTTCAATTTGCCAAATTAAAATCTAAATTTTAAAATGTCAAAGTATTTTTACTTCTTTTTGGAAATCTGTAGAATCATAGAGTGGTTTGGGTTGGAAGGGAACTTAAAGATAACCTATTCCAACCCCCCTGCCATGATCAGAGATACCTCCCATTAGATCAGGTTGCACAAAGCCCCATCCAGCCTGGCCTTGAACATTTCCAGGGATAAGGAATCTACAGCTTCTCTGGGCAACCTCTTCCAGGGTCTCACCACCCTCATAGTGAAGAATTTTCTACTTATATCTAACCTAAATCTACCCTCTTTCTTTTTAAAGCCATTAACCTTTGTCCTGTCACTACATGCCCTTGTAAAAAGTCCTTCTCCAGCTTTCCTATAGGCCTGCTTTAGCTTCTGGAAGGCTGCAATAAGATCACCCTGGAGCTTTCTCTTCTCCAGTATGAACAACCCCAACTCTCTCAGCCTGTCCTCATAGGAGAGGTGTTCCAGCCCTCTAAACACCTCATCTGAGGACCCTTGTGGTCCTCCTCTGAACCCACTTCAACAGGTCCATGTCCTTTGTATGTTGGGGGCCACAGAGCTGAACACAGTGCTCAAGATGGGTCTCATGAGGGCAGAGTAGAGGGGGAGAATCACCTCATTTGACCTGTTGGCCATGCTTCTTTTGATGCAGTCCAGGATGCTGTTGGCCTTCTGGTTTGTGAGTGCGCATTGCCACATCATGTTGAGCTTCTTGTCAACCAACATGCCCAAGTCTTCCTCAGGACGGTATTCAATCCACTCATCACCCAGACTGTCTTTATGCTTGGGATTTCCTCAACCCAGGTGCAGGACCCTGCACTTGACCTTATTGAACTTCAAGAGGTTTGCATTGGCCCAGCTCACAAGCCTGTCAAGGTCCCTCTGGATGGCATCCCTTACTTCCAGAGTGTCAATTCCACCACACAGCTTGGTGTCGTCTACAGATTTACTGAGGGTACACTCAAATCCCCATACCAATCCTTAAGGAATGTTACTCATCCCTGGTCTCCCATCTGACACCAAGCCATTGAATGCAACCCTTTGAGTGCAACCATCCAGCCTATTCTTTATCTACCGAGTGGTCCATCCATGAAATCCAAGTCTCTCCAATTTAGAGACGATGTCAGTGTCAAATGCTTTGCACAAGTCCAGGTAGGTGATGTCAGTTCTTTTGCACCATCTACCAAAGCTGCAATCCTGTCATAGAAGGCCACCAAATTTGTCAGGCACTATTTGCTTTTAGTGAAGCTATGTTGGCTGTCACCAGTCACATCCTTTTTTTCTATGTACTATAGAATATTTTCCAGGAGGATCTGCTCTGTGATCTTGCCAAGCACAGCGAGTTCCCCAGGGCTTCCTTTTTTCCCTTTCTAAAAATGAGGGTTCTGTTTCCCCTTTCCAAACAGTAGGAACTTCACTGGACTGCCATGACTTCTCAAATGTGATAGATAGTGGCTTAACCACAACAAGGGTTTTTTTTTTCTCTTCTGTTTTTCCCGTTGGAAACATGTGGATTTTCTGAACACTCTTGTAATATTTGCTAATTTTCTAGGTGTCTGTGATGCAGCCTAGACTGCATGACCAGTTTTACATGATAGAAGCTTGTGTTTTCCACTCGCTATGAATGAACGTAAGTGGAGCACATTACTCCACACACCTCACATAGTATATGACAACTTAAAACTTTCTGAAATGCAGTAATTATATTTGCTGGTTTATACTTTCTAAATTCCATGGAAAAAAACCCCACTACACTAGGGGATTATAAATAAAACCATGTTTTAATGGCAACTTCCACCTTAAAAAGTATTCTGGACTGCACATATACATGTGTTTTTCAATCTTAATTTTAGCTTGCTAGAAATTTGATAGTTATTTCCACGAAGTGTTTAGGTCAAAAGCAGCAAGGTTTTCTTCATGTACCCTTTAACTTTTCCACAAAAGCAATAAAATTGGAAGTGTGGGGTAAGACACAGGACAGAAGTAGGTGCTGTCAAGATATCCCCATTACTATGCAATGGTTTGGAGCCTCATAACTAGGCTTTTAAAAAAATTTATTTCCTCTTTACAAATATGCAGATAAAGTGCTGGGTGTTTGGCAATGCTACAACATTTGATTGAAATTTTCTATAAATCAGTGTATGGGGTTGCTATTTGCACACTTTTTCTCTCTTCCTTCTTTTATAAGGAATATATTGTGCTCTGACACAAGAATACCCACTGATACAGAACAGCTGCTGACAAGTCTCAAGCAACAGCATGACAAAAGGGTGAGATAGAGGGGGAAAATGTTAGTAAAGAACACTGAGTAGTCAGTCACTAGCTGCATTTCCTAATTAGAGATAGAAGATGGAAGCACAGCTGCAGATCTGCAGGAAAGAAAAGTCCATCTCCAGCTGATTTCAGTGGAGACCCATGTGCTGTGTAAGGCTGTAGTGGATAGTGTCAGCTGTACAGAAACCATTAATGCTAATATGGTGGGTGCAGGTAATCAATCCTGCTTCTTGGAGAGCACCTTTGCATACAGATGATGCTTGGGTGGAGGCTGCATCCCTGACTGCATTGTAGGCACCGGTGGTTGCTCATTAGTGAGTACATCCTTGATTACTGATGTCACTGCTGACTATTATCAGGAGCAAGGACTAAGTGCTTAGTGTGCTGGCTATAAATATTATAAAATTGTGTTGCTGCTTCATGAAGAATAATGATCAGATTTGAGAATCTTTGCTGCTGAGGGAAAGACAAATCTGTGTTGTTTCTCTCTCACACAAAATAACATCCTGAGCTCCTGATGTGGTGGAGCTGTTAGCTGCCACCCTGTTGCTACTGATTCAGGCCATGCATTGTGTGCGCTGGTGCTTGGCCACTTGTGTGAAGAGGGGAGGGGTGAAGTAGGAGACCCTGCACCCTTGCTGTGCACATCTCTAACTGGGTGGCAAGCCTGCAGTGTAACATAACCTACTCATGTGAAGTTGTAAATACCAAGGCCTGATCTCAGAACTGAGTTATCTGCCTTTTTTTTTTTTTTCAATTTCAAACATCAAAACACCTTATTCTAACAAAAATAGAAGTGGACACATGGAAATTTATTTTGTGTGGGTCTGAGACAGCAGAGTTCTTCTAAATTGTAATGAAAAGAGCAGTTGGTAGTGTTTGTATAAATAACCTGCCTCTATTTTGCCCAAGCCCTCCAGGAGACAGCTGTCAGTAGAAGTAACTAATATTTGCTTAGATTTTTTTTTTAAACTGGCAATCTGTTTCTGTCATTTTTAATGTTACAGTTACAAGCAGATAGAGTTGTGTGAATGTATTCCATAATTCCACTCTGTTCTGTAATTGCTGTTTACTTATGAATGCAAATCACAATGAAGCATAATGAGAGCCATAGCTCTCCAATTTGTTTCACTTTAAACAAGCAAGACAAAAAATAGAGCCAAAGCAATAGTGTTATTCTTCTATATGATTCAATACAGTTCAAGGCTCTGCATGTTGGAGTTCACTAGGAACACAATTAACTGCCATGAGCTTTAAATCAGATGATAAATCAAGGAAAAAGCTGTAAATTCCACAGTTTTGAATCAGAAAGAAGGATTTTTTATACCAACAAGTAGTGTGAAAGTCAGGCTATTAGGTTCAGTGTTTTGGGATGTGGTTCCTTCTATTTACCTTCCAAGGCCTTTGCAAGTCCTATCCCTGATACCTGGCAAAGCAACTGAGAGTTTTACCATGATGTGGCCTTCTTTTTCCTGTCCAGTATCTCCTGTGAAGGAGATGGAAGTGATGGGAGAGCACTTTGATAAAATTGAATTTTTAGGTGAAATTGCCTTCTCTTAGTCTCTTTCCAGTGCATTCAAGCCCTACTTACACAGTCCTAGTGAGAACACAAGTTGGGGAGGGAGAAATGAGCCAACAGACACACAATTAGTTGGTGTAAGTTGCTGAATGGCCCAAAGAAATTGGGAGAAGATCCTTTCCTTGAATCAGAATTCATCCCAGATGGTGTTCAGAATTAGCTGCATTTGCATTAGAAAATGTAACCATGTTTTGCTTTCTTTTTACAGAGCAAAGGTTTTTCAAATTTGTTTTAAGTTGTTCAGAAAACACTCTAGTATGTCCAGATAAAGTGGTATAATTACATTGCGGTTCTATTAAAGTAGAGTAAAAAAAAAAAAAAAAGAAAAAACAGCCTTGAAATTAATTAAATGCAGTTTTCCAATTCTGGTATGAAAAACTGAAAGAATAACAAATTATTGAATAAATTTTCTCCTTTCTGCTGTGTCACACCACTAGAATATATAGGATGCTGAGGAGTATAATCAAGGCAGTATTCTGTCTGTTAAAGAAGACCTTAATACACAACTCTATAAAAAAAAAACCCAAAATAATCAGTATAGTAATAGCCTTGTAAATTGCTTAGATTAATTAATTAATGTTATTTCAACTCTGACAAAAATATACTTTATTTGGATAAAAAAGGTGAAATAATTATTTGTTTTGTAGGTCACTTCTCAAGAATCTGGAACCAAACCATTGACCTTCACATTTGTACCATCCATTGGACAACTTCCAACTCATTTTGAAGTTGTGGATGTCTCTAAATTCCTTGTGACAATTCCAGAGGAACCGAAGGATCTGAGCAATCAAGAAATTATAAATAAGGTAGATTTTTGTTTGCACTAATTTTTCCACTCTTTCAAAAGAAACAGAAAATTTTATTCTGAGCATCACTGAATTGAAGCTCTTTCCCTCAAACTGTTTCTTGTCTTTGTGCTTGGTTTTAATTACCAAGCTTTCCAGAGAAGCAGAATCGTTGCACAGAGAAGGCTGATACATCTGCTCAATAGTCTGTTTTGCCTTTGGCAGAGTTTATACTGGAAGGAAACCCTTGCCCATCTTGATACTGTCCTCTGTCAGTCAAGCAAAGCTATATTCTTGGCAGACAAGGGAGGATTTCTTCCTGACCTTCACAGAAGCAAGGGCGGTGTGTAAGAAGTGTTATCACATGGGAATTGACAAAGAATTGATCACTGGATCCTGGTTTCAGCAAAAGCCAGCACTGTGGCTTCCAGCAAAGGTGCCAATCACATTCCTAGCTGTGTAGTAACACATCAAAGTGGAAGCTTGCTATTTTTTGTTTGAAAGCTTGTCCCCATTATTTGCTGTGATGCTGAAGCCAGCAGCAGAACATCCCCAGTTCTCCTTCCTGTAGCCAGCCCATGGTATTTGTTATTCACAATACTTAATGGCCTCTTATTTTATTCCATGCTGCTTGAAAGGCAACTGCAACTCCGAGGTTAACATTAATGTTTATTGTGACACCGCTCTTGTGTAACAGTTCCTTCCTTGGGACATTGCTGGGGCTGCAGTTCTAGGTGCTATTCCATGTAATAAACTTTTCACAGAAGTTCACAGCCCTCTGACCTGAACATGCTCCAGCATTTTCAATGTCCTATCTGTCTAAAAAGGAGTTAGGTCTGGCCAGAGAAGAAATGTATTTGAAGAGACATGCACTAAAATATCCTCAGAATGTTTAACTCATTAGTTACACTCCCAGCCACTCAGTATTGGTTTTGCTGTGATGTGGTAGGTAAAGCAGAATCAGGTCTTCCTGACATCTGTTTCCTTGTGTTTCTGTGTAGGTAGGGAAAACTTTCCTGGCAGGTGAGGCATTACTGAGGCCTTCATACACTGATCACTCCCTTTTCTAAAATGTCTAGAACCTGAATAATATAAAAAAAAAAAATCAAAACAAACAAACAAACCAAACAAACAAACAAAAACACCAACCCCCCCCCCC